>JAAAKL020005388.1:0-19390 GCA_010016065.2 Carybdea cf. marsupialis auct. non (Linnaeus, 1758)
GAGGGGCACGTTATTGTTCTTATAAGTACGAAAAGTAGACCATACGAGGAAGGCTATGCAGATCACTTCGATTGGAAACATTTGGTGTACCAGCAAGCAGGTGGAGTTTAACGATGGCAAACAATCTGAGGTATTACAACAGAAGTCATTCCATTCACATGATCATTTTGAACCAAGTTGGTTACTGGAGGCTTAATGGGAATGATCTAAGAACCCTTCCCTCTCACAGTGTTTGACTGACTTGAACCCTCGTGTTCCACTGAATCTTGCATCGATGTAGACAGAAGAAACAGTGTCATATTTCCTAGAATAAGAGCTAACCTTCGGATGTCTATTTCAAAATATTATCCTTAGAAAACGTCAGCGAGAAAAAGAAGCTAATTCAAGGAGCCCCTTTTACGAGGGAGGTGCTAATCTGACAAAGGCGCTATAAGGCTCTTATATACAGTAGGCACTTACACAACGGTGATACATATCCAAGGCAATATAATAAGCTGCAAGCACCACACAGAAACACAAATGGTACCCCCAAAATTATCCAAGACGCTTAGATGTGGAGGACCTCTCTTGCAACACCATCCTATATATCATGCACTACATGTTGTCTAACTAAATTCGAATGAAATTTTGGCAAGCTATTATCACTTCATCGTAGATTAACCGATTTGATGCTACGAACAAACCTTTTAACTACCCCTGCCCCCTTCCTTTTTCTGAAACCCGTCCTTAACTACCTGAACAAAGACACGTAACGAAACAAGATAAAAGCGAATTTGCATGAACAGAACTTAATATACAAAATATATATAGCATTAATAAAAACGACTCGAACGTCCATCCTACCATAACAGAACGTCAAAGTCAGGTTCCTCTGAAAACATGCCGCTTTACATGTATCTATACATGTATTTTAAATAGCTTATCTACGCATGTGTATAAGATTTTCCTTTTGCAATAATCATGAAAACTATTCATTCCACGCGGAATTTATTTATATTAATGATTTCTTCATTACATCATTACATATTTTGAAATGCAGCGATCACAACCGTGAGGCATCCATATGTAGAATTATAATGTGGAGCTCGATTTTTTCGTGTAATCTTTGCTCCATAGATTCTCTTTAAACGGAGCTTCTAGTAATCCTTACAAGAAATAAGGTCTTACTGGGGCCGCCTGTGAGATCCGTTGTTTGAACTTCGAGCGCATGTCCTACCCACTATCTCGTTCACTATTCGCTTTATATAGGCTCCAAGGTCTTTGATAAAATGCACTTTGTTTGAAAAAATTAATGGACTCTGGTTGGCACCGCATGGAAATACATGAGTCTACTTTACTACATGTCATCCAATTACATTCTCATGAAGAAATACTAAGAACTTCCATAAAAATAATACACGCGAATAAAGATCATTAAACGAGCATGCTCTTCCAAATAACAACACGTCTCCAAAATTGACGATCGAATTTCGAGACTTGATAGAAACTATGAAATGTGAAGGGGTTGCACTCAAGGGTAATGGGGTAGAATCCTGGACTCGGACCCGTGGCCAATTAAAGTGGCGAGATCGTCTCTTTGTAGTAAAAATGGCACTGTACCCTACGGAATATTGAATTACTCCATAAATAACCAAATGCACTTGGTACGGGCAGAAAATTGAAAAAAAAGCAAATACTAGGAAGCACTGCCCTTGTTCAAAACGAAAAGAAGTCTAGAGAATAAACTCCATGTAAATGCTAACTAGCAGAAATAGGTTCACTTTATTCGAGGCAAATTTGGGTAGTAATTTACACCTTGTCTTACTTTTCAAACGCCTTCTACAGTTTCTTTCGTCAATTTCGCAGTTGAAACTTTCAGTGACAAACCTTCTAACCTTCCATTACTTTTTGCACGATAAAAATCCTGTTTATAGAGTGTCATATACTTTTATTTCTACAAAATTCCTAAATATAGAGGACACTCTAGATAATATAGCTTTTCATCGTGCTTTTACCATTTCGACGTAGCTACGACATATTTTCAGGTCCGTTTAAGTATAAAGGTTCAGCAAATGACTGGCGCCGTTACTAACACTACCATGATAGAATTACTTCCGTATATTACATAATTAGATTTACATAGATCAAGGGTGACAATGGTCACTCGAAGCAAGCCGAGTGACTTTGGGCAACCTATGAGATAGTTTATCAAAATCTTACGTATCGTTACGCATCTACATTAACGCTTTACTTCCATCAGTTTTGTGAACTTTTCACCTGACACCAGCAGGACATTTCACCAATACAAAAAGGGCACTTATCACTCAAATTTTTAAACTCACAGCGGCTACGTCAACAATTCTACATTAAACTATACTCCCTCCTAGTTCTGAATTACTTCAGCTATAAATATACCCATTTCAGTTTTGTTGCACTCCGAAACCGCAATTCGGGTCTTGCAAAAGAGAAGTCCTAATTTCGATCCTCCTTGACAGGAGCTATCTCTCTTGGGCACTGAATACTAAACACGGCTTGGTCCGCTGTCAATATCAGTCAAAAATTTGACCCCTCGGACACAAAGGTAGTATGTTTCCAGTTGTGTTTGTTAAAAATCCATCCCATACTTAGGGATACCTGTACCTCTGATAAGGGCTATACTTTTTCTTAGTGCAAAAACGTCAACAAAAATTGTCTCTACGATTACGAAAAACTATACATGTCAGTGAATTAAAAACGTTATCATCCGATTTACAAAATGACTTACTGGGAGTAAGATTAAATTTTTCAGACATCTCAGACATATATGGCTTCTTACACGTATCATCTTCTGTTGCTATTGTTTTCATTGGAAATTGTTTCTCACGAATCAATCATTACCATCTTGTTCCTTTTCTCATAAATTCTTCAATAAATCGTGGACTCCTCGTTGTATGCTTTCCACTCAGATACCCAAAGACGGCACTAGGCCTGCTCCGCATTCACACTTGCTTCTAAGTGTTTGACAGTCAGGAGAGTTCACCAATTGGCGCACTGTCCAACCACAAGTCGTGCATAAAGTTATATAATTCGTCTGAAAGGGATACCTTAATAGAAGGAAACAGTAGAATAAGAGAACTGATAGTAGACAGGTTTAATATACAACCACGAACTTTGTATATGATGATACGAGCGCGTGCAAACTTTTTACGCACTCCCTTAACTATGCAAAAGGGTAATGGTTCATTATAATGATAACGCCGATCCAGCACGTCCGAAGTCATCTTGAAAATTTTCCCAACAGATTCATAGTTTCCAATTATCGTTCACGACCGGATCCATTTTGCTACACGTTTTCACCTGACACTGTTGGTAGAAATTTGTCTTGAATGAAGGCGGAAAACTATTGGAGTAGAATTTAAAGAATAGGGAACGGAGGATTGTAATCCGTTGAAATTTGTACTGTTCTTTATAAACTACACACGTCTCACAGAAACAGATTCTCGCAGCCTGGAAAATCCATCATCCTACATCCGATCCACAGTATTTGCTGTGTTGCCATCAACTGACAAGCAAAGATTGAACAGACATTTCGTTTTGGACTTAATGGTCGATCTGAATTATTCCTCATGTAAAGGGGAGCCCTTGCGCTCAGAAGTCCAGCACTCTGGTAGACAAAGAGCCATGCCGCAGGGCTACTACCAGAAGATGTGCCAGATTTTCACCCATGTATGGGGTGATGAAATTGAACGTTCAATTTCTCTTTGCAAACCGCTACTTTAAAATTCCAAGGCTGCAATTTTCCAAATGTATCCCTAATGAGGTCATTAAAGCAAACCAACAAAAGACGATTTTCGGTGCAGCAGTAGCTTCAAAATGAATCATAATTGAAGACTTTACCTCGAATAGCTTTAAAGTAATTACTATTGTGTCTTCAGATTTACTTTTATACGAGTTGATATACTTCAAACTTGTGTAAACAATAGATTGGTTTTATTATCAATATATGTGGAAAGAGTGTGGTTTCAGGAAATGATAGTGGTATGGAGATGTAATGAAAGTCATGTACCTGATGTCCGCTATGCAAAGAGACGTTGTCCTGGAAGAACAAATTGTAGCACAGAGTAAGGGTAGAAAGTTTTGAGCACAACTAGACAGCAGGGAGACAAATACGAATGAGTAAAGTAGATTTCTCAGTAGCCAAATGCGTATGATGTGTGAGTCAGCAATCCGATAAACATGCACAGATATAGATCCTTGCTTTTGTAAGACACGTGTAATATAATGCAGGAGCTTACCTCGCAACTTTTAACCGGGGGGGGGGTAGTAATAGAAGATCTTGGCATCATGGTAGTAATTTCTTCCCTGCGTCTACTATGATGATGATAATAATACTAATAATAATAACAATACTAAATTATACATAAAAAATATCTAAAAATAATAATAATACTAATGAAAAAAAACCCAACTGGATTTAAAATTTACGTATTGACGGGTGAGAGGTATTTAGGAAAACTATCAGCGATAAAAGGATGATGGCGCCTACTTGGTGATATTAAACTGGATAAAGTGGTAAGGCATTTAAATAGGATGATGGAGATGTCTTGGAAAAGAAGAATGGAGAATAAAGGATAAAAAAATTGAATAAGAAATGAGATAAACCTGTGAATTCATGAATAAAACGAAGAAGGAGAATAGAATACTAACCAATAAGGATACTGAAACGGGCTTTGTTTGTTAAAGCTGTTCTTTTATTCCATTCACTTTATTATATGATTGACAACACTTAAAGGGTATGGCGTCACTTCTTAGGAGGCACTAGATTGATAATGCGTGGCTTCGCAACCCAGTTGGGCACTCTGATAGAAACCTCTTTTAGGGTCATGATCAAAATGAGGCTGCAAGTTTTTGGTTTTTGTCCATATTTAGTCCACCGCGCACGGCCTATTCTAAATGGTTGCATGCACATTAGATCTATCCCAAGTTTTTTATGTTTAGTTAATTGACAACAGATCCAAATAAGTGATGCATATGCTATCAGCCAACGGTTGCCTATTTGTTTCTAGACATCTTTTAATGTAGACGCCATTGTGTTTGGTATCGGCTGCTCAATGAACTTCTTTACAGGGCAGTTTTACAGGGCAGTTTTACAAGGCAATAGTCGAATAAACTGTTTTTTGTTGAATGAAGTTGACACCGACCTACTCTCTTATTCCAAGGAAGAACTTGCGACGAGAATACTCACCTTCTGGTGAGTCAGAAAAATGAGCGTAAATCAAAGTAACTAACCAATGTTATTCTTTACTTGTATACCATAAACTTGACAATAATGCAATCGCACGTAGGATTTGAATAATAAATAATAACATGGTGGTCTAAATTTTCCAATAAAATTACCAAGATTATCTTACCTTGTATGGCGTTGGATTGAGCGGTCGTAAATGGTCCTCACGCAAGGAACCTAGCGATTTAAGAACGTTTTCACGAATTTCCGCAAGGGTAGGACGATGGCCTTGAAACTAAAACAAAACGAATACAAGTTGGTCAAATATAGCCCGGGTTTCTGAATCGGATTTTTTCAATCCGAACCTTATCAAGCTCTTATAGCTCTGGGTCCATGAATGCCATTCTAATTAGAGACAAACGTTATAGGGCGATTCAATAAAACAAGGAGACGAGACTTGAAACTGGAAACTTAACTTCATTAATCAATTTGTTCTTAAACCAAAAAAGGTGCCAAAGATAGTTTTGTGGTGATTTCTTGGAAATAGAGTTACTACTAAAATTGACTCCATATTTGATTTTGAATTTACGAGACCCTGATACAGAAACGCGAAGTAAAAAGCCCGGAACTGTTGTATGTAACAGTTGTCTTGGCAATCTAGTTGAATAACCACATGCGATCAACCATCGTGCTTAAACAAGAAATAGCTGGTTGGCTTCTTTACTGGTGTTCGTCTTCGGTTAACAAGGTATAATCAAGGCAGGCATGGAATTAGCTCATGTCTTGAACAAACTTCGATGCCTTTCCGCAAGAAGATTGATTCCGGTTGGTTGTCTTCCATCATAATGTAGATTGATAATTTCATATATGGTAAGAGAAATGGTGAGTGGGAAGTGTCTCATCCTCCTTAACTTCAGCTGCTACTATGAGTTGTTCTTTCAGCTCTTGATTCTTCCATCGCCTTGCTTTCTACAAAATACACACTGAATGCACAGTGAGGTAATATTCGTCATTTTTGGTCTAAAAAAGCGAACTTTCACAGAAATGTGGGCTAAACAGCCAAGACAAACACATAAGTGCACGTCCAGTATTTCCCGGGGTTACACCTCGTACAATTCGAACGGTAGTCTAGTAATTAAAAGAAAATCATAAAAAGTCCGTAGCAAAAGGCAGAATCGACTTTTAATGTGTCTGCCACATTCCTTTTTGACGGTTATAAAATATATCGGAATAATCTGCAGTTCAGCTTCAACTACAGGAATAGTCTCAAAATGATCGTGAAATCTTATCAGTGTTTTGCTCTGAGGTCATGCACATTTCTCAATGGCAGAGCTATATCTGCAGATGCGTCTAAAATGAAAGTTCAGGAGCACTTATCGGTGCCCCTGTATCTGATTCTTGGCAAATTCTAGTGAAAACATCGCAATGTTTATTACTTGCCAGCTGCAATTTGATCATTGCAGGATCTCAATTGTTATTGACTTGGGCCATTCATATTGTAAAAGGAAAATGGTCTGATCATAAGGAAAACTGTATGTTATCTAGGTGATACTGGCGTTCTACTTTATCAGGTTCGTATTTCGTTACTTGCAGGGAATAAGGGATGGTGCAGAAGTATTGTTCACCAAAGGAAAGCAGAACTGGAAAATAAGAATTATGGCAATCTATATATCGATGATACTGGGTAACGTACATGGGCCTTACGCATTACGACGTATTTTCATTAATATGCGAGGCTACTGACTCCTTCTTATGGCAACTGGATAAATATTCTATATTTAAACCGGCATCTCTTACTAGCAGCATCATAGTGGCAAAAGAAAAAGCATATTTCCGCACCGTTTTTACAGATTCCACCTTTTTTCCTCACAAAATCTCATCTTCAATGTCGGAATAATTAAGTAAAAGTAATTGTTTGCTGGTTTGTTCTTTTGTGTAAATGAGTGTGTGTCTGTGTGTCTCAGTGTGTGTCTGTGTGTCTCTGTGTGTGTATGTGTTGGTGTGTGTGTTTGGGGTTGTTGGAGAGTGAGGGGAGTGAAACACTGTTGTTGATTGATAATTTAAGAGACTGTCAATACAGCCAAAGTAACTCGATAGCTTGCACGCATCCCCTCCTAATAACATGAAAAGTTTTACTAACCAGTTACACTCAAGTCAATTCAAGCCCCTCAGCTCAATTTCACTAGAGAACAGATTTTATTTCATTAGAATGTGTTTTCTTTAAAGTTTACACAGAGTTGCAATTAGAAACTCCATTAAATGAACAGAATTACCTTTCCATCTTTATACCATAACTTCAATAGGCATTCTACCCTTTTTGGTATAACGTAAGCTCTCTTTGATTCGAAATTTGGGTGCCTGCAAAGAACACGTTTTCCTTCCATAGGCGGCGTCTCATCCACTTTCTGTATCAAGTCGATAAGAGCTTTCCCTGCAAACCAAAAGGAAACACATCGTGCTCTTAAACGGAACATGATGACTATAGACGTCTATAGAATATCTGGGTTGTTGTTGTTGTCATAATATTTGGCTTAAAATACTTCCATATTTCTATGTCTATATTTGAAAATAGGCAGCAAATTATATTCCGTGACGGAGACGTACTTTCATGATAAGTGTGACGGAAGATTCAACTTGTATATAGATTAAAGTAAAAAATTTTAAACTTCCTACTTTAATGTACGAAGGTAAACACTTCACATGTTATTGAGGATTATTGAGAAGTGCAACTTAGCAGCTTCCAATAGGTTTTGAATACAATGATGGGCCGGATGGAAGTTCTTCCATACACTTACAGTCACATGGCCCAGAGAGACTGATCTCGAAAACTGTGGAGTTGGATATTGATGCCCATCGGTAGAGTATTGGGAGCTAATTTGACGACTACACAAATACGTCATGCTGTGATCCCGGATTACCTAGCTCAGTCGGTATAGTAAACGCCGCGAATGCGTGGGTTACGTGTTCACGTCCCGGTGGTGGCACATGTTCTATTTCTATAGCATCTTTTCAAGTTGATTATCTGTCATTCAAGAGCAAGGATCAGCAGACAGTGAGAAATAAACAGTAGTTCTTCATTTTATACTCGAAAACAACACTAAATCGAGATTTTATTAAGGTTTTATTAACGAAAACTTTTACACGTTCTTAAAACAACAGGTACCTACTGCGCACGCTCAACGTGATCAAGGAAGTGGTCTGGTGTCTAAAGAACGCAAACCTCACCAAAACGGTCGCACAGCACTATTTTCATCAACGACTTGGCCTTCCTTTTACATGCACTATGACTCGACAAAGTCAGAGTGGCCCTTCTTAAATACGTACTTGTCCTCGTTTTATAAATTTCCAAAATCAAATTCGATTCCTTACGTATAACAACTGGTACCACGGCATGCTCCAAGATACCAAAAAAACTACCAACTGTGAAAACTAAAGATTGACTCTAGTACTAACCATCGTTTCCGTATAGCCTATAGACTGTCTTTTTCCCAGGGATTGTAACTTTGTTTACCTCTTCGCTAATCTTCATCCGGGCCTTTCCATCAATTTCCACCAGCTTAAAAACAAGACGTCAGTAAAAACGTAATGAAGACATAAAGAAAAAGACCGAGCGTCGGAAAGCAAAAGAACGACGAATGACCAGAGGCGCCATCTGAGTTATTAAGGCTGTGAAAAGGTAGTGGAGTGGCAAAACAAAGTAAAATATCTCAAATAGATCCTTCTTATCGCATAATTCTGTTAATGCCTTGACAAACTGACTGCCACGCAAGAAACAAGATGGCATTGCATTGGTAGAACTGAGTTTCCCGTGGTAACTAACGTCCATCATTGCTTATCTTCAAGTAGAAAAGCATTTGGTACGCACCGAGGTGACTAACTCTTTCGATGAAAAGCCAACTTAATGTTGTCGGGGTTGCCATGACAAAATAGAGAAACGTCAGAGGAAACATTTAAAAGTGAAGAATTGTGATGACATTTCAGATGGCACTTACCTTATATACACAACCCAAAGCTGGCTGTTTCTGACATGTCACTAAATGCGTTCCGATTCCAAAGCCATCTATTGAGTGTCCCTAGAACAAAGTTACATAACGTCATTATAAATTACGTCATTATAAAATACTGAACCATCGAATACATCAATCGGAGGGACCAATGGGTGACATCTCTTCCAAACTTTCTGTGAGGTCACATCAATAGCAGTGCCCCTCCCACACTAAACAGAGCACAGCTGGGAAGTAGAGCCTTCGGTTTGGACAAAAACGCCGTATGGCAATTTTGCAATCTACTCGTCCCCTCCTCCTAAACATTATTGTCATCTATGATCCTGAAAAACGTCATTCTTACTATGATCATCAAAAGTCATCTAAAGCTGGCCATCACACTTTAGATGGACCTTCTCACAAGTATTTTTCATTATTATCTGTGATACTGGTAGCGAAATTAAGAACTTCGCTAGAGTAGGGTCTCTAACAATCGCCGTCTCCCACTTACTGACTTTCGAAACATTGCCCAGCCCTCAGCCCCCTATTCCGACTTACCACTTGTAAATCTTCCACGTTTTTGTTATTGAATACTTAACAATTTTCTGAGCTTCAAATTTTCATCTCGAAACTGAAACAGGTTACCAGCAAAGCGACGCTTTTTAGCTTAAGTGCAAATTAAAGTTTTATCAGTTTCAAACATTGCATATTTGATCAAATGAATCGATTTGCAGATCGTATGTTAGGAAAGCCCGTGTCTTTAACTGGTGTTTCTATACTACGTGTATCCCAGCAGAATTCCAGGATAAAAAAGAAGGATTTACGTAGAAACTCAGGGATCATCACGCAGATTCCACGAGTGGACTAGATGGCAACAGTGGCAATGATGTCAGAAAAAGTTTCAATTTCAAAAACGTATGGATCTGTGAGCCAAAGCTATTGGGAAACGTCTCATAAAACTCCTCATTTTCCAGGCGCTAGCCTTGTTTGGCGGCAATTTCCAGGATCTCCGAGAAGGAAAATCAAATTTCAGGAGATTTCCATGATTTCCTGAAGGAGTGGTCATGCTGTTTAATATTGCTGTGATTAATATAGTCTATCTTCAATATGTTGGGTTAAAACAAGATGTATTCACCGGAAGCAGGTGGTTCTCTCTAAAACAAAGTTGAAAACGAACTACACAGGGCTACACTTAACAGCTGCTTTAAAATTGAGAGCTGTTTTAGGGTATTTTTAGATCACTAACTTCGAAAATGATATCAGTTTCTTGCCAATCAGGTTAAAATTTTGCTCTATGGTTTACCCTTTTTCTTGCCATAATTCAAAACACCATGAACTATTTGATTGCAAAAGTTTATTGTACTGTTCTAATTCAGCTGAATGGTCTTAGATAAACTTATATACTCGTAGACGAAAGATCAAATGCTAGCTAAATATGGCATTTGAACTCACACACACAAGTGCTGTTGGAATCAATGGTAAAATACACTAAATACCGTCACATGAGGATGGCGCAATGTGCACATGTGATTCTTGAATGGACAACCTCCAGCAACAGTCAGCCACAAAGTGGGTATCTCACATGCCCAAGTAGGCTACGTTCCTTCCATTATCATAATTCCTTAGTGAAATCGTTCACGGTATTCACCACTACCGTCTCCATGGTTGAAGAAAACTCGTTACATGCCTTTGATGGAAAACGAACTTTAACACTCTCATTGCAGCCCGCGTGATAACTTTGCTACATAGCTTCAACTACGTGCTCTTGCTCAAGGCGAAATTTCGGAGTTCTCCTCCTTCGTTTTGGGCTATAAATATTTACAACATATCAGTTTTCGGTGTGGGAAATCACAGGTTCAATCCCCCTCAGCACCACTTCCATTGTATATACGTACATACATTAGGACAGTGGCTAGTGATAGCGCAGAAACTAGACATCGTCACCAACAACTAAGGGAATTTGTGAAATCGGCTACCTAAAAGTAGCCCATGAGATATAGATAAAAAAAACTACTGAAAACAATTCCCAGGTTACTAAATTAATTTTTTCATCCCTTAATCCTGTTATAATTTCTGACGATTATTCATTACCCCATTTCCTATAGAATTAGTCAGGAGCTCGATGCATCGTGATCCAAAACGAGACTCAATATACGATAGTGAGCTTTGCTGCACCAACAGAGGTAGGGTAACATCCGGCTAGTAACATTTTTAATGTTTGTTTCACGTCCTCTCTTTCGAAATCAAATCTCTCAGTAAAGTTATTTGAAATCTTAATATGCAATTTATTGTTTACCTGCTGTTTTAGCGAATAAAGCGTCTCTTCGTTGATGTCATTGCTTGCAACAATAATGAGTCGGTGAAACACGTTCTCCTCAAATCTAGAACATAAACCAAGAGTACGTGGTATTTAATCAGAAAAAAACTATTATCTCATGATAATGAAATGGATCGAAGCACGGCTACAGCTACTTTAAAATCATGTCGGAGATATGAGTAGGTGGGAGAGGAAGGGAGGGTAACAACCCACCCGCAATGGACTGAGTTCGTGATTTACAACCTAAAAACAGTTGCACTTGCAATCTGACATATCAGATGAGTTTCGGTACGAAAACTGAGTTAAGAGTGGCAGTCAAGAATGGCCGAAGTTAAGAAGAGAATAGTCGGAAGTGGAGGCTGTTGAGAAGGCAAAGTCACATTCAAAGAGAAGGATTAGAGCGTTGCATACATTGAGAGATGTTTGGAAGTAGTGGATGATTACAGGTAAAGGCAGATGTTCCAATTATCTGCAAGACGTCTGTGAAATATGCGAGTCGTCCGACCCCGAAATGCCGCAATGTAGTAACGACTCTGAAATTTATAAACAACCCAGATAGTGGTAGTTTGGTAACCCTGTCCTTTTCTTGGTAAAAGGTGGAGAGGCGACGAGATGGAGTGTAACGAAGGGAGAACACTGCATGTGTGACGAAGGGAGAACACAGCATGTGTGACGAAGGCAGAGCAAAGCATATTTACAATTGTTCTGATTTCCGACGAATGCTTAGCCGTAAGAGGTAGAATAAAACGTAAAGTACGTTTGGGGACTGATAGTATATATTTGGATACAGTACTTTGGAGGACTGATAGAAATATCTTAATTAACTTACACGAAACAACAATAAAGCATGAAGCAACAAACGTGATAGGATAATGATGACTAAAAATGCAAATTAAGGAATTCCAACAATTCAATATTTAAAAGGTTTTAAGTAGAGCCAATATTGAAATAACGGTTGAAAAGAAATAACAGCTGGAAGATCCGAAGAAGTTTAGTAAACTACCAACAAGGAGAGGAACACGTATATACTGCAAACAAGTTTCTCGTGATTTTTAAAATTTGCTTTCACGTTAGATAACAAACATTCGTACTCTGAAAGGGCTTTTCAAGAACCTGAGAAACTAACGGAAGTAATGATTTGAAAATCGACATACATTAAAGGTAAACTTACTTTTCTGCCATAGCGTTAAACTTGGATCTGATAAATTTAGACAAATATGCCAGGTCTCCTGAATCGATCCTCACTCCCACAGCCTGATAACCGAGCTCATGCAAGGCAAGGGTGACAGCGATAAAGTTCGGCAACCCGCTCCTGAGAAATGAAAAGAAATCATTCCGGTACATAATTTGTTACATCCAATCTGTCATACTTGAAAGCCTTAATTTGGAGTAGCTAAAGAATCTAACAGGTCCTAACATGGCATGATTTGCCTGGAAAAGTGAGTCAAGGTAACTACAAGAAAAACAATAAAACATTTACAATCGATTTCCCATTTAGGTATTTTCTGGAATCCACGAAATAGTTTGACCTAAAGGTGTATTCTTTAATTGTTTAACATATTAGATACTTTTGTGGCTTGACTTAACATTAAAAGTGTTCGGGTAGTTCCATGTTATGTCCAGGATATTTTCCTATGCTCAATATATCTGTTGTCTGTTTACTACTGCTTGATACTAGTGCATAACAATGATATCTACACACTGTCAATACTTTGTTTACACACCCATAGCTTAAAGTTCAATCTCATCGCTATTAGTCTTGTGGTAGGTTCTCCTTATCATTCTCACATATGTAGATACTTTAAACAATAAGGGCGGGGGACTAAGTCACATTGCAATCACCGTCCACTAGCAGCACAGCCCTTACACTGGCAATACCAACATATCTGTTTATGTTCACATCTTATGTTTGATAACCAATTGAGACTAAATAGCATTGCGGGCAGATCCCTTTGATGAATTGCTTCACTTACTTGGCTACGTCATATGTGTCCAACAGCGCAAAGAAACCAGTGGGAAACGCGACTGCATAAGCAGCGAAACCAACTAGCTCTCCGTCGTTGGTCTCCCCTTGTAAGACGTTAAGAAGAGGGCAAACCGCATTGAGCCACTTCTTACAAAGGGGAAGAAACTTCTCTTCTTTTCCACTTTTCTTGTTCATTATTGATCCAACAAGACATTCTTCGATTTGTAAGAAAGATGACACAAAGGAGTGTGCTTGGGTCCCACTAAGAGGTATTCCGTATTTTTTCCCCGCAAGAACATTGCTGGTGCCATCAAAACCTGAAAGAAAAATCGATGGTTACAAAGGGCTTAAACATTCGTACAGAGAATAGTTATCTTTCTCACAACAAATGGATGGAATGTCATTGCACTACCTTGTTACAGGACGTTGTCTATATTCTACAAAATCTGGTGCCACTGATAAAACAAGCCTAAATGTTCTTCCTGAAGACCATCACCGCCAAGAACAAGGTTATACTGCCTTACTCCTACCCTGGGTGTCCGGTTCATTGATCTCTAAAAAACACTGTATCGAGAATCTTCCGTCTCAAAGTGAGGTCAGTCGTTGGACGCCGTTTCAGTTCCCATCAAATAAAGCTTATAAACAATGTTACGTAACATGGCGGACCTTCCCGCGCTATTTCAACTAATGGGGGCCAGTACTCGTGATTTCGCTTTTTTACTGTTGGAAACTATGGGAAGCTCGATCCAGTTTTGTTTAGAGATTAGTTCTCAGGTTGACCTTCTTAAATTCCTAAACATTGAGTACAATAGGATCAAGGCAGTACCATCGGATTTGAAATAGGAATGGTACATCACTCCTTGCAGGAATACTCCTCTAGGTTCTCTTTCTCGTTTACCATCACAACTGTAAATTTCAACTTGTCCACCTTCCAAAATAGTGTACCTTGTATATTCACATTTTACGTCATCTCCTACTACATCTTCTTTGCTGATCATAAATCCACCTTACAAGGCTTTCCTTCATGTTCTAATATGGCTCAATATCCTAAGATTTAAAAGCTGATGCTACCTAAACTTGCTTTTAGTAATAAGAGCCAGTCTTTTATTTTGCTTTTAATGTCTGCACAAATAATAAATATTGGGGTTACACCAGATCTTACACCCTACATTTCTTCACAGTCCAGATGAAGCTATGCCTTGCTTATGTTATGCCTTGATTACAAAACACTTAACAGGTGGTTCTAGCTCATCTGAAATCTTTGGTATTAATAGTGCAAGGAGCAGAACTATTGTAGTTACAAAGGACATGTATAAAAAAGGTATCAAGAATGTTTTTGGCCCTTGAATATCTCAGTCTTATATCGTTATCACTTAAATTAAATGATTTGGATATCTCCCATATATTTTAAGGCCTTGAATCTTAGATCTTCTTTAGGTATGCGATGGGAAAGTGTGACGTCACGATCCTGAAAATTTTTGAATTAAGGGGAAAAATAAATTTTCAAGTTGCCATATTAGTGAGAAGGTCAATGGCCAAAATTGAGAGTGATACCCTTTACCAACACGGAGATATCAGGTTTCAAAGTTTTAAATCACTATAACAAAACCTTATTATTTTATGCTGGTTCCTAACGTAGGAAACCAAGGAAGATTAACAGAGTTTTGAGAGGAGATTTTTGAGATCCAAAGGCCTCTGCTTTAAACACTTAAGTGAACTACAGGTCTGTTATTTTGGGAAACATCTTACTCCAAAGTTGCTTTTCGATATCCGGAGCCAAATTGTACTATTTCCAAAACTTTTGATTTGTGACGTCATCACTTTCCCTCCGCATTCTATAAACTAAACAGTCTAATCAAACTCCGCATATTTACAAGATTGATGTAGTGAGTGCAATTTACAATTCAGCATAACTACTCTCTGGGTAACTGATGCCTGGTATATAACTTATCCCTAGCAGTAGCATTAAGGGTATTAAATATAAAAGACAATGACCTGGCAAATGCACGTCGTTAAATTCAACTTTGACCATACAAACTCATACAGAAATGGGCAATTTAGAATCCAAGTCACGTAGAGAGTTGGCGTTTTACATTCAAACATGGTCATATAATGATATAATCTCTTTATCACAATGAATCATTTTTAGCCTTTTCAGTTCAGCAAAGCAGATATAACAGACGCAAACACAAAGATCACAAGTTTTACAAATAATAGGTGTTAATAGATATCCTTTATGAGCATTTTAATTAGTGTTGGCTTATCAACTTTGGGAAAACATCCTCTAGTTAATCCTGATTATTAAAAATATAAAACTACTGAATGATGAAAGTTCTCCCCCTTAACTCTAACACATAATTCTCGTTGAAATGTTCCGTATCCCCTTCCAAAGTTACTACATAGAATGTTTGATAGAATTCGTGACCACACGGCATGAATGAAATGCACAGAAGAGGTGTGGTTGTTGTGTAATTTTCTTTTTTAAAGTGCAATACATAAAATTATCCAAGAGCTCTACCCTTGGCAGGCTAACATGCAAACAAAGTACACATCAATACCACATATTAAGGGGAAAAACAGATAGTCAATTAGGGCTTTACCTCCAATGTAGCAGTATCTGGATGCTGTCAATGCACCATCTGGACCTTGTGCTCTCCGCAAACCAAATTCAAGTAACTTTTTCTCATTGCCAGCTGCTATTCTGAACCTTGCAGCATTTGTTGCAACAAGACTAACAAAAAACGAGAAAGTAGTAACAAATCAGCAGCTACAGAAACAAATGCAGGCAATCATGCTAGAAATGGCCATTCCAAAATCCTAGAAGTGTTTTCACTCTGTCTTATTGCTAATAAAAGACATTACGTTCTTGTAATGTAAGATATTAGTTTTTTAAAGTATTTAGAACGATTTTCCTTTGTAATTTATTGGCAAGTGTACAGGCAAGTGTGAAAAGGAAACAAAACTCAAAGGCTTTATGATACAAAACAGAGGATCAATATGGTAACAAAACGTAAATGTTCCTGCAACAATGTCAACTCCACTAATGTAATGATTATATCACAGATTCCAAAGGCGTCTGCTAGACTTCCCACCCTCCAAACCCTAACACTTGTCCCTCTATACTAAATAACTGTTCAAAAATTCAAACAAGCTAAATTCCAAATCTTTTTTGAGCTGAGTGAAACAAGGTGGACAGTGAGAGCTACTTGTTTCCAATAAATCCTTAAGAATTATGATAAATTAATAGAGTTGTGGAGAGAATGCTTGAATGGAAAATTAGACCATGATGTTAGGGCTAGGATTATTAATTGTGAATATCAAATGAAGCAATTTCACTTTTACTTTGTACTGAACCTTGCAAAAACAATGTATTGTCACAGAGACAATCCGTCAAAAACACTTCACAAGTCAAAAATGTCTGCCATATCCAGTCAACATATTGCAAACTTGATAAAGAAAGCACTTTAAAAGCTACGAAATGACCAATCCATGGAAGAAAAAGCCTAGAAACATTGTTCCAAAAGAAACATTATTCAGAAAAAGTCGTTTCCCAATTCGATATAAAGAAGTCACAGGAGAGCCAGTATTTCCAGATAATGCAGAAAATGCCAATAGAAACATTTAATTTGAAGCTATTGACCTCATTGTAAACTAAATACAACAGTGATTTAGTCAACCAAGTTTCAAATCATAGAAAAGGCTGGAATTTTGAAAGCATTACAATCAAAGAATGCTGACGAAGAGCTAGAGTTTGTCAAATTGACTTATTCTGGTGACACAGATATTGTGGGGTTTTGTTCCAAGCTGAAATTTCCAGCAGAAGTAGGAGAGAAGTTGTCTGTTTTGATGAATTTCTTGAGAGGTTTTAAAGGTTGAAGAGTGACAATTGATCTGGTACCTTGTCACCATCTGCAGGCCGCTCCTGGTACCCAGTTGCAAGTGCTATGGGAGAGAGGTCGTTTTCAATGGCAAGACAATTGAAGACTTGGCTGAGGTCAAAGATGATGCAAGAACGATTTAACTCCTTAGCTACTTTGAATATCCACAGAGATAGAACTGGCACATTGTCTTTGGTAGTCATAGGGAACAAATTTGTGTCCAGCGAGAATGGAACTTTGGCAAGCTTTCAGAAAAAGACATACAATAAAAGAATGAAACAGAAGAGTTGAGGATTGATTAATTAACTTATCTTTCTTTTACAGTGTACTCTCGAGTGCTTGATACAAGGGAGGATGCTTATAAATTTTCAAACAGTTCCCCTGGACCTTATTAAGACTCCCCCTCCTTTATTAATTTTTGCAAGACTGTGTGTCAAAAGTCCCACTTCATTTTTATTCATAGATAGTTGACTCATGGGATTTCATACAAAAGATGACATTGCAGTGTTCACAGCTTTAAGAGACATATACAATGTTTCAAAAAGAGAAACAATTGTTCAAACAAGGAGGAAGTGACAGAGGAAGAAGACTTGCCGGAGGGAGATTTCCAAAAAATGTTTGTTAATTTAATTGATTAAGTAGGCACTTGCTTTTTATCAGTTTTTATTTTGTTGTTCTTATAAAGATTTTTCAGCATAAATTGCACCTGTCTCAGTTACGTAATGTGTAACTCCCACCCCCACTTAATAGAACACCCCACTTATTGCTTTTAAAATGATTTTTCCCCCATCTACTGAGACCCTCTCTTGTATTACGCATTCGAGAGTATGTAATTGATTGATTAAATCATTTTTATGTTGATTAACATTTACTTCACATTTAAAGAAAACCTCATGGAGGTTTCCCCAGAATTTAAAAAGGGCATGGTCCAATTTTTGTTGGTTTGGCAGCAGGCCACAACCTCCCCCCTTTCAGATCATTCCACAGCACTTGGTGCCTGAAGAGACAAGTGTCATATACAGCTTCAATAATGAGATGTATCAAGAAAAGGATTTGAGTAAGCTTGGGCAGTCCCTTCGTTCCAGCATTGGCTAATAACTGTGTTGGTTTCTATTACCTTAAGTTGGTAATCCTCTCAAAACCTGCTATTTATTTTCATTATGTAGATGACACATTTGCCGTTTTTAAAATGAGTCAGAGTGTGATAAATTTCTTAATTAGGTCAACAAGCTACTCCAGACATTGAATTTGACCTTCAAAAAGCAGGTAAACAACTCTTTGCAATTGCCAGGTTTTGGTGGAGAAGGACAACACTAAATTTATGACCAGTGTGTATAGGAAACCAAAATTTTCTGGTCTATACATTTCTTGGACTTGTTTCTGCCCCAAAACATCCAAGGTGAACCTCATCAAAAGTTTGGTTCACCACTCACTGATAACTTGTTCTACAGAAAAATGAAAGCCAGATACATTGAAGCAGATTTTCCTGTCTGATGGCTATCCTGAAGATGTCATAGACTCAACCATCAAAGAAAAATTATTGTTGTTTTTAAGAACCTTTTGGATCAAAGTAATGCCCTGTGTGCTTAAAACTGCTCTGGATTGGTAAAACTTCACTTTGGTTAGAGAACCAGATCAAAAAGCACTGTTACCCCATGTTTATGCCGGCAGGAAAGAAAGTGTTCTCAACTAACCACAAAGACCATTCGCCTACCGTAAACTGTAGCATCATTGTGTACTCTATTGTCGCTATATCTGATGTATGACTACAAGGCTAGTTGATACAATTAAATAGCACAATTTACTTCCTGTATTTGCCAAGCATCAGCTCCTACAGGGAAACAACCACCTCGGGTTTCTAAAGCCAATAACACTGCTACACTTGAAAACCCACACTGTGCCAAAATGAATGCAGATGACCGGTTCCATATAATAAGCAAAGCAAGATCACTTTCCACTTAGCTGTTCTCAAATCTGTCCACATCAAAGCAAGAAAACAGTTGCTTTGTAGACAAAAAGAACTTGGTCTTTTCATTGGGCCTTTTCAGTTAACCATTCAGTTCC
>JAAAKL020005389.1:0-19389 GCA_010016065.2 Carybdea cf. marsupialis auct. non (Linnaeus, 1758)
AGGTTATTCGACTTGAGCAAGAGAAGCTGGAGTTGCAAAATGAAATGGATCAAATGCAACTCAGAGATAGCGAGATTCATCCTAGCCATATCAAAGAACAAGAAAAGTATTTTCGAGGAATGTTGAAGGATGTAATGTTGACATTGGAAGTGGATTTGAACATTGATACTTTAGATGCTGAATACCTTGTAGATGAAATCAAGAATGTTATTGATTTGAAAACAATGCACATAAAGGAACAGGACATTTCTCTTAATGAAATGAAGAACACTGTGGAAAAGTTGAAGGATGATCTAATGTTTGCTAACAGTAAGAACAAAGAATTGAGAAAGTGCAAGACACAAATTGATGCCAAGATAAATGAATTGCAATTACAATTGGATTTGATTAACAAACAAACAGATGTAAAAAGTGAGGCAGTCCTGGGGGAACAGCAGCCATGCAGATATATCGCGAAGGAAAAAAATTTTTGCAGGGAAAAAGTTGAGATGAAGGTCAAATTCATGGCTGATGAGAAAGAAGTCTCTGATAGTGATGCTTTTAGAAGCAGTATATCTAAGCAATCAGTTTCCATCGCATCGTCGGATAGAGAAAGTTATGAGAAGGTGAGATACTTTGACAATTGCTAGAGCACACGTATAGGATGCTTATCAAGGGTTGGTAATTTCAGGGTTCTGATAGAGAGGGGAGTGTTAGAGGTATATGATGGTAGATTGGGTATCATCACAATTTGGCGTGTTGGGGAAATTTCTAAATTGTTGCGGAGTGAGGGGTAGTAAATGGTTTTGGGGCATGAAATCTGCTTCTTTTATAGACATTATGAGAATGGAGATAGGATTAGAGTAAGCATATTGATATACAAATATGTCATGTGGATGAATCATAGATCTATTTCGGAATCATGGCTTATGACTCTACAAACCTTGTCAGAATCAAGAGGAAGATTAATATTTTCGCAATTGAACAAATAAAAGATTCACCCACAATCAGCCGTTTAACAATATTTTTGACTCTACAGTTGATATATCTGTATCAAGTATTCGTACAAAAAATATCAGGCGATTCTCATGGATGAGAAGGCTTAGCATTCGTAAAAGTTTAAAGAACATTTTGCTTTTTCTGTATTTAACCTCAATGTAGTGTGCTTCATTTGAACATAAAACGTCAACATAGAGTTTAAGCAAGCATTGACTGTCTGGATTTTTATTACTATTTTCCAGTATTTTTTCAAGGAGGCGGAGCATGCAATTTGAATAAGCATTCTTTTTACTTAAATTGATAGAGAAATGGATATTTAAATATCAATAATATATTACCTCATCTTAATCAAATAATCAGTACTTGCGTTTGTTGTCAGTTTATATTTACTATTGCCCTCCGCGTATTGCTCAAAGGTTGTCATTCTTAACGAAAAGAAAGAACAGAAACATAAATTCAGCTACTTGTGATATTATATTGTTTTCTTTGATTTGTGATGTTTTGATTGCTTCCACTCTATTCATCTAAACTGCAACCAAAGGAACAAAACCCTACAGATGTCATAGTTAGTAAATTTTGTTGCAAATGATATTTTGGTTTTGGTACATATACATATTAAGAGGATCGGTTTTGAAAACAAGTGCTTTTCTTTATGTTCTTCAGGCATTTCTGATGGAATCACCGATTATTGCATCAAAAATAAAGGATCAGAGATGGCCTTGCATTGAAAAGACATCTCTTATTGCAGAAGTTAACTTGTCCCGGAAAATGACAAGAGAGCGGAAGAAAGCAGTAAGAGGAAAGGACAACGATAAAGAGGAGGATCTGATGTTTAACAGTGATGATATTGATAATTTACTTAATTCACTTTTGTAATTAAAATTATTGAATTTTTAAGATCTAGCCCAAACTGCTTGTATGTTGACTATTTTTGAGGTAATGTGGAAGCATGTAAGATTTTAGACAATGGAGACGTTGATGTTGTTCATATCTCATATAAGACAGAAAACTATTGTACACAAAATGTTGTTACATAGAATTGATAAAGTAACATTAATAGGTACTTTTGCCGTTGTTATAAATAAATGAATATACAAAAATGTACGTAAATATAATAAACTTTGAAAAAGTTGTTATAATAAAAAAATTGGGTTAATGAACTCACGAGGACTGTTTTTGTTTGGTTTTGTCTTTTGGCAAAAATTGTACTGCGTAAATTGTGAGACAAAACATTGCAACGATAATGATGATTACTTTAAGACTTGTGAGTGTTTGTCGCTTACTGGGAACTTGAAGCAAGAATCTTCCCAAGAACACATAGCCTTACTAATAAATGCGGAACTCTATTGAACCTATACTGACATGTATGGATTTCAATGCTGCATATCATTGACAAAATATTCGTGCTTCTACATTTCATGACATCTTGGACCCATTTTAGCGGAGAAGGATATTTATCATTGCTAAAATGTATTATCAATTACCAAGGTTAGTTCAAAACTAAATATGTTTAATGGTGTTGAAGTACTTGTCGACGTCCAAATATATTGTGACGTAATCATTCTCATTTCCAAACGTAAACGTGAATTTCAAGAGCGAATAGATCAGATAAAATCCCTGCGTGATTTCATGGCTAAGTGACAAGATATAGAGAGAGTTATAATATAGCTGCAAGCCTGTTAGCTCTCCTAAGCCTTAGTCCCTTGAATTATATAAGAATCTAATCTGGATCAGCTTAAATTAAAGTACGAGTTAATATTAAACCAAGTTAAGCTGATTACTTTGTCCAGATAGAAGTTTTGAAGTTTGTCTCTCTATTCTTTTTCCAAACATCTCATCCATAGAAGAGAAAGGTGTACCTCATGTAAGAAACATGAGAGCCAACAAACTCTTATGCAATAAAAAAGACAGTTATGAAGTAATAATAAGAATGAAGTAGAATTTCTACAATCAACAGTAAACAACTTTTCAATGTGTGTATACTCAAATAGAATGATTTATCCAAAAATCTCACAGGTTGTTAAACCTGCAAAAGAAGGGGAAAAGCACCACAACGAAACCAATGTTTGAATGCTTTATTTTTGCTCTTTTAAGTGGATGTGGAGGGAAACGCCACAAAGATGAAACTGTGATATAGACAATATCTTTCTCAGAGGTCCTCAGGTCTAAGACAGTTGATGGCTTAAGTACCTGTGTTATAAACTGTGCTTGTAAAGACTAAGACTTTGGTATGTAGACCATAAAACTGATGATTTCATCACTTGTGTTGTTAACAATAGGTTTAGAGAGTACGAGTTTGATATGTAGACCCTTAAATTGTAACACTCGGTCTATTTCAGCCGTCATGAAACTATTGCCTAACAAACCCTAGGTGTGTAAAAGAACAGGTAAGACAGTGACCTTTAAATGGTACAAATATAGTAATTTTCTTTTTTTATAGGCTTGCAGGTTCAAATGTTTTTATTTTGCAATATTGGTCCACTTTATCGATTTTCTGTTATGCTCTCAGAATATAGAAACCTCTGTTTGTATCGCACAATGTACTGGCAGGGAGGGTGTATAAGGACCTTTTGACGGACCTCTAAGATCGTCATTTTGATGTATGCTCTTACAGTACCAATTATTATCTGATTCCCTTTGAAATGGGTTCAAGATGACAATTTAGCGTGAAATAATTTTTTGATTGCCAATTCCTGCTTTGATTTGCTCTTCTTCCCTGCTTTCAATATCTTCTTCTTTCAGGGTCTGCCATCGTGGATGATGCGTCTCCAGATTATTCTTTCTTAGACATCCTTTCATTTGGACCAACGTTGCTCATAGCCTCCTTTACTATATCCAAAAACCTCAATTTGGTCCTCTACTTTTGTCCGAAGTTCCATGATCATAACACGTCTGCCTACGTACTCTGGATCTCCTCTCCTCTTTTCACGCGGGTATTTCCAAACCGCTGCAGCTTTAACCATCTGGTTCTACTGTTTTACCACTCTTCATCCTCCTTCAGGTTGCCTTCACTTCCTATTTGCTTATACTCCTGACAACTTCATGTGTCGCTTCCACCACTTCTGTCCTGATTTCTGTATCTTCCACCTCTTTCACCGTCATTTTAAAATACTCCTTGCATATCTCTAGTATTGCCTATGTACTAGTTATTACGTTTCCATCTTTACTTTTGATTTCCTCTGAAATCCTCGATTCACTCATCGTTTTAGACATTTCAAATGTTTCAATACTTGCCAGCTAGTTTATAGACAATGAAGCACTTAGATATAAATCGACAACATATAGTACATAACACAACACAGAGCCACCTTTAGAATCAATAGAAGTGTCACCAGCTTATGGAACAAAACAATCTCTATCTGAAAGCTTCTAATTTGAATTGAAAATTTGAATAATATTAATACCAGATATATATTCCAGGTATCATATTTACATATGGTCATTATTAGGTACGTGCAAGTTCATTTATTAGCTTGAGATATCAAATCAAACTCAGTGTGAGAACAAGGAAGCCGCCTTGAGTTCAACTGATTCATTTTCTTTGCATCAACCACATAGTTCTATGTGTTAACTAGGTGACATGCCACAAGCGTGTGAAGGACATGGGATAGCACGCGAGGCCAGCCATACGTAACACTATGTTGACAGCAGGAGGTTGATGGGCTGCGACACCAAAAGTATGTACCAAGGGAAGCGGAAAAGCTAATATACCATGGAAAATGTAAAATAACAAACTTAAGAGTTCCTTCACAATGTCGTACTACCCCCAAAACCGGAAATTCTAGCTATGCCAGGACGTCATAGGTTACTTCGAAGGACATAGTTTTCCATTTGTAAAGTAAGAGGAATTATTACAGCACAAACTTGTCTTTAGGGGCAAGGCAATAAATAAAGATTATCTGCTGTGGGGTTCAACAAAATAAAGAAAAATAGGAATTGACAGCTTGTAGAGGTGGAGTATTGCCCCCAAAACCCCTACAACTTTGCGACTGGCTACACAAGAGTATTCCCCCACATGCCTCCTACAGATGTGTGACCGTTTACATGGTGGCAACAATATTGTGTTTGTAGTATTTTTCATAGTCCTGTGCAGATATTTCTTCACTTTCGGAGTTGCCACTCATGAAGAGGTTCCCTTGACAAGATAAACTGGTCCAACTGGCTACATCTTTCCGAGCTACAAGTGAGCATGAAAATGATCTTTGAAAGGGTTGACAGGCCAAAGAGATTTTCATTTACTTGAACGTTTACAATGTACACTTAAAAGTAACAGCAGACATAGGATAAGAAATGAAAAGTAGCATCTATGTGAATACACACAAATGCTTTTTCTTTTGCTGTTATTAATAAACTGACTCCAGAGGCTTGTGGTATTTCCGTACAAGTTTGAAGTAGAAAACTGTCACAAAATACAAGATGAGCTCTGTGTACAATTATCAATTCAACCAACTAAAGCTGTTTCAAATATGCACGTCTCTGTAAACTGATAGCATGTCAAATATTGTTGCCAGTGTAAGGGCTGCTCCATAGTCTTTTTAATTAATATTTTCTTGACATTTTTCCAATGCCAATTCAACCTGGTAACTCAAGAGTAAATTGAAATCTGCAGAAAAAATACAGAATGGATTATATTTCAAAGAATATTCTTGGAAGATGGTTAAAGTACTTGAAGGTAACAATATTACATAAAATTGTATCAGTCTTATAGATCCAGAGAAAATGATTGACGTACTGGAAGTGACGCCTGCCCCCTAGTTTGATCTTTTTGCTCATTCCGGGTTTTTTGCCACAGAGTTTCCACCCTTGGTTCATTGTGGATTGCTTTCTGCTGTAGGATGAATGCTAGATCAACGTAGTGCATTTGTGAAAGCACATCAATAGGCAAATGATGTCTAAATGTGCTCTACACAACCATAAAATGTGTTTGGCACTGTGCCCATTGTCCAGCCTGTGCTTGGTTTGTACCAAAAAAGGGAAGTGATTGATGTCATGAGGTTTACGACTATGAAGACAGATTTTAACTACACTTTTCTTACACTTTTGAAGTATTTCACTAAGTCAACTAAGTTTTAAGAGAGCGTAAAATTTGACTTTATTGACGACCAAATGGGCAAGTTAAACTATTTCCCTTTGCATTGGTTGATCATTGAATAACGCAATGTCCATGGAATGCCTCAAAAGAATCTCAGCCTGTAATCGTCGACACCTGAAAGACATAAATATCCCTGGATCCCTAACTCTTAATACATATGCCTTTTGGCTATACCCTTTTGGACACTCCTCCACTCCCATAACCCTTAAACATTTTTTACCAATGCTTTTGCATACACGGGTGTCTAGAGCTCTCGGCTCCCATAATTTCGAAAATGCGTTAGGGAGTGTTTGCTCACCATTGATGTTGAGTATGTAGGCCCTTGCATCTTCTGTACATTGCTGACTTCGCTGTTAATAAAGTATAGTGCTATTTACAAAAACGGCGTTAATAGTAAGGAAAATGGAAAACAGGTGTACTTGATGGTACATAGCAATAGAAATTGCTTGTAAAGAGCAGCAAAGCTGTATAATATAGAAAAACAGATAAGGGATTATCTCTGGATTCTTCGTATTCCTAACATCATCTCGATACGTCATGTGACATGCACACATATTAACCTCACGGAGACATAGTCAATTAGTATTTAAGATGGTATTACTTTAAAAACCCTCATAATGTGAATAATATCAATAATAATGAGTATGTATTCTGACAGAAAAGGTGTCATTCTCTAAGGGTCCTTACGGGTACCATAATATCAAGAATTTACTGTCAGTAATCTTGACGTAGACGTGATCTAACGGTTGCCTTAGGTTAGAAACCAGCTATGGAAAGTTTCTACAACTACTCAGGAAGCTCATTCGTTCCATTCCGTCATCCTTTTAAATTTTTTTTTCAACATTTTAAATGTGCTTAAGTTAAATGCAGTCCCTCTTTGTTTCTTTTACTCGCCGAGGAGCTTGGTATAGAAGGGTTCTTGGTTGTTTTCATGTCATTCCCAGCACGAGCTGGTAGCCATACGGATCATGGATATGTAGCAACATAAACTTGTTTCGTGGACGAATTACTTATCTTGTCGTGTAGGTTACAGTTACATTTTCTCTGATTAAGCAAACGTACGATAGTTGTTTATAGATGAGGTAGAAATATAGCGACTTTAATGCTCTCTCTATATACACAAATAAATTTTTACCTTTATATACTTGTATATAATTCATCAAGTAAACGCCTTCATAGATTTGCTTCATCCTAGTATAATATAGGCCTAGTACGCCATTCTAAGATTCCAGCAGGGTCCTCTCTTGTGCAATCCAATTGATTTTAGTATCAGAGTTTGGAATTTGCTATGTTCCATGTTTGGGCACCGTAGTTGACAGTTGAAAGTTTGCATTGGTTGTAAATGTGACGTGTGATGATTGCAGGTACGTTATTTTTATCTTAAAGATGACTCTGGCTTCAAGTTTTATCTTCATAATAACCTCTATCTTTTGAAGAGGTGCCCATTGGTATACGTTAGTCACGGTAAATGCAGTGGTCTACCTTTTCAACTTTATCATCATCTATGACAGCGTATTGCCATCACTCTTGACAAAGTTTGTCGTATATTAGTTTGATATTTTTAACATTAATACGAAGACCTCTAAACTTGGTTTTTCGCTTGTTGTATTGGGCGTATTTTCTCAAGACTGTCGGCAAATCTTACACAATTTGTTGGCTACTGTATTCGTCATCGCTTTTGATGCCTCGTTTGTCTCATTGAGGTTCTTCAAAGCCTTTCTAGAGTGCAGTAGAATAATATGTATTTTGAAGGGATGGTGTTTACTTGTCAGACCTTTGAACCGCCTCATCGCCACTTTCCTTGAGCGCTAGAAATAAGTTTGGGATCTAGACCGAGTTGAATATGTTGTAGTCACTGATCTCTAAAAAAGACTGGATCGAGCTTCCCAATGTTTCCAACTATGAAAAAGTGTAGTCACGAATACTGGCCCCCATTAGTTAAAATAGCGCGGGAAAGTCCGCCATGTTTCGTAACATTGTTTATAAGCTTTGTGTAATGGGTACTGAAATGGTGTCCAACGACTGACCTCACTTTCAGACGGAAGATGATCTATCCAGTGTTTATTAGAGATCAGTGGATGGAAACAGCTGTCTATTTTTGAAGAGTGTGCGCAACAAACTATATTTGCAGCAAGCGCATGACAATCTATATTTGGAGCGTGCTCACAATGGTCTGGCCTTGGAGCATAAACACAACAGTCTATAGTTGGAACATGCGCATAATAGTCTATATTTGGAGCATGCGCATTCAAATCAATAGTTGGAGCATCTGCAAAACAGTATATATTAGAAGAATTCGCACTAACTTTATCATTGGAACATGCGCATAATAGTCTATATTTGGAGCATGCGCATTCAAATCAATAGTCCACTACTTCGATTATAAGGCTTTTAATACTCTCTGATTAGCAAATTTGTTGCATGTACGGTTATATGGTTAAAATACCTTTTCTGAATCCGTCTGATCTCTTTGTTTGTTTTCATCAAGGTTGATGCTGTCAATTGTGACCTTGGTCAACAGTTTGTAGATAATGTTGAACTGACTAATAGTGTGATAGCTGCTGATATCTTTAGGATCTTCCTTTTTCTTAATCAGTATAACAATGATTTCATATCATTTGTTGGGTGAAGCAAGCATATGAAAGAGATTATTGGTCATTTCACTGCGGCAGCTTTGATTACGCTTATGGCGATACAATCAGGCCCTTGTGCATTTTTATTGCCTACGTCATAATTACTTCCAAAGAACAGCGTTTAGGAAAATAACTGAGAAAGTTGTTTTATAGTTTGATCCTGGAAATGTTTCATACTCCATCGGATAAGTACAGTAATTTGTAGATCTTTTTGTTAGCTTTGATCACCTGATTGACCTGTACCTGCTGCAGTGCTGCTACTAAACTGTCTTAGGGGGAACATAACTTAAAACTAAAATCGTGCCGATTTTGTATTCACCATGTTAAAATCCTTATGCTGGTCAATTACTTCGCAATTACATTGTTTCTATTTCTATTACATCGTGTTTGAAAATTGATATGCCACGTTCTGCTGTTTTTGTCTATTCTGCTATTATTGTTGGTGTTGTGAGATTTTGTAGTTCCTGCTGCTGTTGTTTCCGTGTCCTCGTGAGCTTTAGAGTCTTTCATTATAGTTCAATGGCGTTGGCGTTGGTATTCTTAGAAAGTTTGCATCCTTCGGCTTCATAGATTAGGGGGGTTGATTATGCTGTTGTTTAAGATGTTGATAGTGTTTCTGTTTTTTAATCTGTCTTTCTCTGCAGAGGCAGTATCGAGTTTGTTATGGGTTATCATAAACTCTCCAACTAATTGTTTAACTATTAGAAGACTGCAATGAAAAAGTTTTCAATTGATTTTTATTTTGCTTCTGACCACTGGATGATCAGTAACATATTCCTTCTGGTTTAGGACTTTGATGTTCTTTACGATTTTACGTACGTTTACAAGAGTTGTTGGCAAATTTCTTGAAGATCTTAAGATTAGGGAGCCTCCACGGCCACCTTTTCAGTTTCTTCTTGAAGGACGAATTAATGACGTTGTATCCGTGAGCTAATGAAAAAATAAACAATGTCACATCGTATCTCGCTTCAGTCTACGAATACCCATTTGCAAAGACATTTTTCGGTTTCCACCAATGAAATGGCTTCCATATTTGTTATTCCCTGTCAAAGCGAGGTTCTTACTCATCCTAGGTGACGGCGGAGCGTAGATTCGTGTTAACGTACCTTTTAACTCTTTCAGATGCAGTGTCTTACCCAAATGACAGGGCCATAAGCAGCCTTAGCGTAAACATTGTTATGCTTCAGAATTCTGTTAATAAGAATGAAGTGGACACAGCCTGCCTGTACGGCAAACTAGGTATCCCTCATCTGGACGCCATCCTACGTTACAATAGACTCAGATGGTTTTGACACGTCCAACGAAGTCAGGGTTGGATTAAGCGCTGCCAGGTGATGCCAGTGGAAGGCAGAGTTGGAAAAGGAAGGCCCAGGAAGACTTGGAACGACAACATCAAAGAGGACCTGCGAGCTTGTGGCCTATCCCCTAATATGGCTTTCAACAAGGACGCATGGCGTGGGCAGATACGAGCCACCATACGACGGTCCAACCCCCTATAAAGGGGAACCACGGACCCTAAACTGCACGATGATGATGATGAAGATCGACTTCTTCTGACTTAAAATACATTAAAGTGCTTCTTTGCTGTTCTAGGATGACTTTTGTTTTAAATCAATAATAAAGTTTGCATCCTTCGGCTTCATAGATTAGGGGGGTTGATTATGTTGTTGTTTTATGATGTTGACATTGTTCCTGTTTTTCAATCTGTCTTTCTCTGTCTCAGACATGGTTTCATCAATTTGGGTCCTTTCATTTTGATTCTACTTCTTCTTGTTTGTTATCGCTTTTGTTGTAACGTTTGATGTTCTTGTGCCCTCGTATACACATTCCAAAGACATCCCATTTGACGTTTTTATGCTCTTTACTACGCTGTGGAGGTGATTTTGGTGTGGTTCCAATTTTGTTTGTTGGTTTGGTAGCTTTATTTGGACCAAATCAATATCCTACCAAAAAATTTGGGACCGTTCGACCATGGTTTAAATCTGCTGGCCCAATTATAAAGGCCATTGTTGTATGTTGGCGTGATTACATTGAGAAGTAATGGGCCATGCTGACCTTGTGCGCGTTGGCAGGTATATGTGAGAGGATGTGGGCCTTGTCTTCAATATCTCATAACCGTATAGATTTAAGTCGACACCTCTAACAATGCAACCGTATCAGTTTCACATTTGTTGTTTTTCACAGTTACTTGGTGAACAGTCATCTGACATTATGCTGCTACTCCTACGCTATTTTATAGTGCATAGAAAAAAGCCCAAATTTCTTAAAGGGTTTCTAGGAGTAGGTAGAAGGAATGCTCGGACGTGGCGTAAAATGCTTGGGCCGGAAGTGTAAGGGTTTTTTCTGCTGTAGTCCCGGTCCTTGTGGACTGCATGGGTCTATCCATAAAAATAATAACTACTTTTATTAACACCATTTTGTTCGGGCTTTTTCACATGCTCATAATGGGAAGGGGCGTGCTTTTGGAGCCCTTAATGTAACTTCGCAACGATGCGTCCCACGATTTAGTGTAGCGTTAATACCGTCGATACCTAACACACACTAAGATGAAGAATGTTTAGATACCAGAGCTATAGTTCCTTTAAGATTGGCGTTCTTGCCTAACGAGATCATCAGTCATAAAGATTTAAACAAAATTTTGTATCATTTTCAATTTCGCCTCTTTTATCCAACTTTTCTTGAGTAGGCCTTTTTCTTGAGTAGGTCTAAACTTTGAAATTCGCCTTGTTAGATAAAGTAAAGAAAGAAAAAGGGAAAACAGCAATTCTATTCTAAAATTTGTTTGTAATTTTCGTTATGATCGTTTTTCAACCACAATGCAACTTTTTAAACAAAGCTCTTGATCACTTCTGCCAAAGCAATTAAACATGTAAATGCCACTCTTTGAGAGACACTATAAAAGTGAAGGTCACAAACTTGAAGTCTCTAGCACCGGGAGGGGGGGGGGGGGGGGGTCGTAATCAAACAATCCATAAGGAGGTTTTCAGAAGCCCCATACGGTTCCAGCTTGCACTAAATGGCTCCTCCATAGACCCAATTTTTACTTGTATGCACCAAAAAAGAACGCACAAACAAAAAATACGTGTACGCTTGGAGGTTTTATTGTAAGAGGGGTGAAGTAAGGGAAAATTCATTTCTTGCAGGCCCCTGACGAAGTGTCTGTGATTTACGGGCTAAGTGAAGCGTCATTTGTCATTACCAGTGTAACGAATATAGATCGATGCGTAGTTAACTGATCTGACATATCAGACATCTAACGTTAAAGATAGTATCTTGATTCAACTTACTACAAATGTTTTTCACTAAAAATCTCTTTTTATGAAATCCCTTACATTGTATGAGTCCAAAAAAAGACCTTCATAACTTCTTAGGTGAGAGGAAAATTGTTTCAGCACAATAGAAATCTATAAAACAAACGTGTAGGCTGTCTGGAAACTATTAAGGACACAGCACTTTTGCGCGAGTTTGAAGTGGCTTCTAAGTTGGAGGAATCAGTTATCAACAGCTGCAAACTGTTCTTGTGGTTGACAGATGATTTATTAGTCTCTGAAAATGCACGGGAGATTCAGACACAACAGTCACCCGGTTCCGAATGTGGGCAGAGCGGATTTTTAAACACATGAACACAAATTCTTTGTCTAGACTTGACAATTACAAGCAGATTCTTCTTCAGAGCGTTTTCCACCGTCGTGCTGCCTGCAATCAGCATCTCAAATAGCCGACCGTGTTCACCACAGATTGAAAAGAATCAGAAGCAAGCAGAGCTAGGCAGCATGTGGTGTCTACATTTGATTCCTTCTTTGATCCCTGTTCTCGTATTTATGAAATGTATTTAACACCTGATTCACTTTGTCATAAAAGCTGATGCTGCTAAAAGAAGCTGTGATAAGACAGCCAAAAAAACATGCGATAAAATTGCAAAGCTATTTACTCTCAGAATCCTCTGTAGGAAGACTTAGCTATTTGCCAAGGAAGCGTTATACCTTTAATTAAGGAATCCCTTTAGTTAGATGTAATTAATTAGTATGATCTGGATACAGAAGGAATAACTGAACGTCTAAGCATGCAAACGCTGAAAACGAGTATGTACGAAACCGCAACTGGAGTCAAATGTCAAGCCTCTTTATCATATTACTCGTTGATTCAGATATCCATACCGTTGAGAGAATGAAGAAGCTGGGTATTGTAAATGGAACTGTGAATTTATGTTCTGAGTGTGGCATACATAAGAACTTTAGGGTGGACGGGGATGGGAAGAAATTCAAAGTCAAAACACGACGATGTTAATGCCGACTTTGTTGAAACTGACATGTTCCGAGTCATTCAAAGGGTTGAAAAGCTGCGGCTACGAAAGAAAGTGTTGATGCTTCTACTTCTTCTTTATCTTAAAGAAAATGCTAAGTCTCATAGGGAAACCTCGATGGCGTGAAAGTATCCCAACAGAGCATTGGAACCACTACCTACACAGCTAAACACAAGGAACATGTCTAGCCGGTAGGCCTAAATGTAATGAAGTCAGTGTTCTTAAGGCTTTCTACGGATTTAACTTTCTACAGTTTGATTTACATGCCAACAAGAACACGTGAGCCATACATCACAAGACTTGTAAGCGCATAAAATAAGCTCCATGTAATAATTAACGATAGGTTTTGGATGCTTATATCCAGCTGTTATCTTGGCATACAGTAACGTAATAATTTTTCGCCCAAGAGCGTATTATTTACATCAATATCATGTGACTACTTAATGGAAAAGTGCATTCTAATTTAAATAGCATCTATTTAGCGTCTTATGAGAATTAATATCAGTGAGAGATCATCGGTTCGATCCCCACCAACGCCAATGCATTTCATGTTTATTAGGTTCTATACAATGTATTTCTGATTGCTATTGTCTCTGCCTGAGTACCTATGAATTCATATTAATACATAAATACTATATAATATAGATGCAGAGGCATTGACGCTAGCAAAACAGTGCTCAAATACATAAATGCAGAACTTATTTAACTTTGAGGCAAGAGAAAACAAGATTTTGTTGCTACATAGTGTTTCACGCTTCCTTGCGATTGTTTAGGCAACTGATCTCACTTTAAAACTCTACTGATTAAGTTATACTTCCTACTCAAAAACGACTCCCATGTCGGTACTTTGACAACAATTCCGACCTAGTGTTTAGAAGGGTTGCTTTATCGGCTGTGACAAGATACGGCTTCTCCTCCATACATAAATGGCATCTGGCACGACCTCCGTGATATTTTGGGACTTGTTTCACAATAGACCACCTAATTTCAAAGTCTTTTCATATATATATGCCATATATACACATATATATGCCATTACTGTGTCTGCTTTAGAGTGATCGAATGCAACCAAGACATTAATTATTGCATCTTAGATACCGTGGGGTCCTCTTAATGAATGTTGAATACAAACTAGGTGCAATGTGTTTAACGTAGATGAAAAACTGAAACCGAAAAACTAAGTTCAGTTGTACTGACGAGATAACAAATCCAAATAAGTCCAAACCAAAATTGTACCAATCGGTGTATGATTCTAACTCGTTTGAATCTGCAAACGAAAGTGAGTCATTGTGAACCCTATCTCGTGTAATCGATTCTAATCGGACCCAAACTGCTAGGAACTGAAGATAAAGGGAAAAAAACTGCCGCTACGAGGTAAATTTGACGAGATCTTTCTTCATGATCTGACTTATTCAAATATTCACATGTTAGCTATGAATACTATCCTTCATACTTCAACGTTCAATTTCAGTCCAGCTCGTATTACAATAGAACGACACGTTAATTCGGTTAATTCATCCTCGTGCAGATCCCGTATAAACACCGCAGTCAGAATACGTGAGCCATATAGAACCAAAATCTTTTTAATCTGTTTCAGTGCATATAGAGCTTTAGAACCTCATGTCACAAGGAACTGCATTCTCTGCATCCTTTCAAGGCTAACGTTGTACTATAGTACTACAAAAATGCGTTCCTAAAATGTGCATTTCCTTTGCAGGACAAATTAAAGAGCTCCTAGTCTAATTTCAGTTCATCTACGTCTGAGCTGTGCAAAAAAATAGAGAATTTGGTTGCTTAGTTCTAAGCCAAACATTTTCTTTAAAATTGCAGTTTAAATTATATGTTAGTGACAATTTTATTACACCAGGACTGTATAAACAAATCCCCAAGAATCTTTTCAACAAATCGGTTTTGCCAAAATTTGACATTTGACAAGTAGTATCATTTTAGCTGATGCCAAGCCAAAATGGGTTGATAAGAATCCCACTGATAAAAAGGATCTGTTTCTTTAATAATCACAAGTATTTTTTTCTGTTTAAGTCCATGCTTGTCATTACTATCAATATATGGGGAATGCATATATTTTACGTTCCGCAGTCATTAGATACTTTAGCTCTTTGACGAAACTTATCTTTTGTGCGGTTTTTCGTAGACGCCAAATTGAACACGGCATAGTAAAGGTTAAGCCAGGCTTCTCGCTCCGACAGTGCTAATAACTCTTGTGGATTATAGATTCCACCAAACAATTTGAATGGGCCGGTATTCCATTCGTGTTGGCAGACCCTATTCGGCGCCCCTATAGCGTTTCTGTACATTCAAATCAGGGTAAAAAGATATAATGATCTTGTTAATGTGACTCCCTCTGGCAACAATATTGGTATCCTATAATAGGAGTGATGAAAACTAAGCAGAGCAGATAAATAATTTATGACATCGATGGGCATCAGAGAGCCTTAAGGTTTCCTTAATCTGGAGTAAATTAAAGATGCATTCAGCCAACGATGGATTTATACCTAAAATGATTGAAAAAGTATGACTTAAAAAAAGTAATTATATCGGCTGTTAAAATTAGATTTAGCAGTTTTAGAAAAGAATATTCTAAGAATTGGTATAAAGTTTGGCGCAGTTTATTGTATTGGTAAATGGGCGCTTCAGTGTCTTGGTTTAGTTAATTTCTTTTAGTTGGAAAACTATTTAAATCAGACTTGAAAGGTGCATTCTTCCACTTTTTAGTGCTTGCCAGCACATACAAGAAAATTAGGCGCATATTTTAAGCACTTAAATGTGGCATAGAGTATGCATCAAAAAGTTCATATCCTGATATTATCTGCTAGTTAATCTGGTCCACTGTAATTCTATATCTCTTTTTTTCTAGTAACCGTCAAGGATATCTTTACATTTTCTTAAACTGCCAAATAAAGGAAACGTCTATTCTATACTGTTCTGTTTTTGTGTTCGGAGGGCCAGATTTGGTGAGTAATCTTTTTGTAACCTGTATAGTCTTACTCTGAACTAAAAATGTAATTGGTAGGCTGCCCTTAAATGATCACGTGATGTAGGAAGCCTGGCCTTAAAATATATCTTATCTTACGGGACTTTGATAGGGAAGTAAAAGTGTTCTCACTTATCAAAAATCTATCTTAACCTAGGTAATTTCTTTTAAAAGATGGAAGGAGCTCATTCTAATTAGTCCCACCAGAGTAATGTCTCTGATCTAATCTTACTTTAAGTAATAGTCATAATGAGTACATCGCACCGAGATCTAATGAGATATATTTGGACTCATTGCCGTCAAATGTCAATTAGAGTCCACCCACACCCAAATTCTAAAGAGCATTGTAGCCAAGGTGGGTTTGGAAGGTAGGAAGCAGGGTTTTTATTTCTCACTGTAATCATAAAATTAATGACACATTCAATTTTAAGCCATTAAAAATTGTCTTGTTTCTAATGTTCGTAGAAGACTTAAATATCTCATTACTAAACAGTTGCAACCAGGCCTGTTTACAGGTTCACCAAAATTTACATTAGTGTAAATGTCTAAAGCATACACCAAAGACATCAAAGTAAGCTGAAGTATGTTATACAACAAATACTATATGTACACATCAGAGTAATACAATACATCATGGATGAGCATTTGCATCCATATTTTATGCATCAATCGAACACAATGTTGTGATAGGGTGTAACGGTTTACGAACATTTGAATCGTTCTCATGAAAATGTCGGTTTTATTCTGTGCTCAAAAGAATGATGGTCAGCCATATAAACCTACGGTCTATTTAGTACCTTTAAGCTAACCGAAATAAGTAACTATGTCAAGTTCTGTTTTCGACAAGGATTACTGCGGAGTCAGCACTTAAAGGAAAACTACTAATTTTACGGTCAGAATTATACTTCTTTATGCACCACTTCCACGAAGACGTCTCTACCCGAGGCAAATTTTGAAATTCCTAAAGGGAAAACTTGCCTTTTCTTGTACAAAATAAAGTCTTGAAGTGTCTTTTTGAAAATATATGGCTTCAGTTTCGTTGGATATTGAACTTGACTCTACTTTAACACAAAGGAGATGAGTAATTTTCGCAAACTTTATTTAAATCCCATGATGTAAATTGCAAATTATTTGCTTAAGTAACAAATGGAAGAATGACATATCACACTTTCTTCAGGAATCAATGCGGTCATGAATACCAGTCCCCAGAAGTTAAAATAGCGCGAGAAGATTCGCCATGTTACGTAATATAGTCTACAAACTTTGCTTGACGGGGACTAAAATGGCGCCCGAATGACTTATCTCGCTTTTAGACCAAAGAGGCTTCTTCCAGTGTTTTCTAGATATCAATGACTGCAGCTTGTCCAATCATCAAATCCAGCAGCTATTTAAAGAAACATACTGTCTCTATCTCGTTTTGAAGAATATTACACAGGGCGCATGAATATAGTTTTCATTATTTTATACAGTCATCAAGTCAACGTGCTGAAACCATCAAGGTGCCTTGATTATTTACCTTTAACACTTGACGTGAAGCCCACAGCCCCCCATGAATGACCCAAACTAGTGTTCCTCCAATAGCTGATTCACTCAAATAAGAGTTCATATTTCTTTTAAAATATGTTGCAAAACTTTAGTGTTATACTTCGTCTGATCCCTCTTCAAATTTTCAAACCACGTGACTATAATCATTGCAGTATAGACACCTGAAAGGCTGCATTATCCAGAGGACAAGCATTACGTGGGCTACTCAACATTTGTACATTGTAAATATGAATAGAAGTGTTATGATCATACTAACCAAACTGGCACAACAGTAATGTGTTGTTAACGGGGCCGGTCGTGGTGGGCAGGGCAGACAGTCTAGTTTTAGCACTAAATAAGACAAGACTGCACAGTGATAGGGGCTTATACGCTTGACAAAGGGGGAGATGCTGGTTAATATAGTATTCCAAAACTTCTTCTAGGTTTGGAGACATATGGAGGGAAGCTACCAAACTTTTAGAGTGAATGTTCTTCTTTCACTCTTTGGTCTAATTCTGATTTATTACTCTACCATTGCTAATTGTGACAGTTGAAGAGTGCATGTTCTTCTTTAAAATTTAGTGCTATTGACGTGACGTCCTAATGCCTTACCTTCCTTTGACATCTTAACCCGGAAGTAGTCTGAGCGATAACTAAATCTTCCTATACAACTGCATATGTAAGTATGTTTTCTTTTCTGTCGTATTGCTTAACCCTATTCACTTTCAATGATACATCAATAGAACTTTTAGGAAATAGAATATTCAGTCTGATAATTGAAGAGAGATATATGGAAATAATACTTTAAAATGCTGATAATTCAAGACACAATAAAGCATATCGTTCTATAATAAATTACTTAGGAGTCTCAAATTCTACATTATTTTCATTCTCAAAACCCATTCTGCAACATTGGATGTAGTCCATGTTGTGATGTGCATGGTTAACAGTTGCCCTATACTTACTATACAATTTGTCTTTAAACTTGTAAATGTAGCTCGTACCCTATCAAGGATTAGTTAAATTAGATTATAGTTGCTTGAAAATTCTTCCAGGTTATCTTACATTTTGAGGAGTTCTGTTGTCCCTCCTTTTTCATGTGTTGATATCTAATTTGTGTTTGTTTTATCTTAAGTAAAACATTAAGTGAATCATATCACGTAACATTTGATATTCAATTTGCCATGAATAGCTGTTGATTCAATATCGGCAACATTTGGTACACAAAACAACTATTTCAGGGACGTCCGTTGGAACATGTAACTTTTCATTTATTTACCTCTGCCACCATTCTTAAATAGCAAACACGTATATTTAACAACCGGTTCATGGGCGAGCCAATCAATGAACTCTGGTCTCATCACATAAGTACTGACTGCTCCTGTAGTAGCTCCGTACCAAGTTGCGCCTGTGGACGACACTAAGCCGAATCAAAGTGAGGCTCAAAAGAGAAACGTAGTCGAAATGAACAATTGTACTCGCCAAAAATTGCTGGAGGATTATAAACATAACTACTGCAGCAAGTCCATATCACGTGTTCTTCTATCATTACAATTGAATGATGCAACTTTAAATCTTTGCAAGCAATGGGTAGCCATTGCTATTAACGGCCATAAACTGATTTTGAGCCTCGCTTTGATTTAAATGCTTGAAAGTCGAATTGGCCCCATCTTGATCAAAGACAATAACTTAGTCCAGAACATAGTGAACGTCTGTAATGCATGGAGTATTTCAAAGGCTCATTTCCTGGAGCAAGATTTTTTCGATTTCATTCTCCTGTTCTGAAACCAAATTTTTATTTGTCTTTCCGTAAGTTCTAATCCTCTAGACAGTTCACTTCTTCTTTCCTTAGTGAGGTATTGATTAT
>JAAAKL020005390.1:0-19388 GCA_010016065.2 Carybdea cf. marsupialis auct. non (Linnaeus, 1758)
TGTGTAGGCAAAAGGAATTTGTGTTTAAGCTGTCAATGTTTTAGCGCGCTCTGCACTCGCAGTAGTCGTGACATGTCCTATCCAACACCCCCACCCCACCCATACGCAAATGATTGAGAAGTAGTTTATGTGAACTTTGCGGATTTACTTCTACCTTCATCCTTAGCACTTAACTTGACATAACGTCAATGACATTCTATTTGAAAATAAATAGTCTTTAGGTAAGATATTATCCTTTTCTTTTGATGTTATGAGATATTGCCTGGACAGTATTTTGTTGCGCCAACTTTGACATTTTTATACGTTAGAACATTTTACTTTGATAATGACCTAGCGTGGAAAGAGATGCATAGAGCAACTTTGCTCCTGGCCACATGAAACTGAGCGCAATCAAGGGCGTAGATCATGGTCAGGACATGTAGAATTCTTTCGTCGCTGGTAACTCTCTTGCATTTTGCCTTGCTGAGGTGCTGTTGCACTGGTGTATTTTCCCATTTAACTCTTTAAGGAAAAGTATGCCCTCTTGGATAAGAGCTCCAATGCATTTTTCTTACCTTATCCTGGTTCGAATAACCTATCTTTATCCTACCCTGATAGGGTTAGGTTTAGGCTTAGGTTTAGAACAAAGCTGGAAGAGCCTGAAGGAACTCCGGATGCACGCTAAGGACAAGAAGCAGTGGATTAATTGGAAGAAGGACTGATTGCAGCTGGAGGTTGTTTTTTCTTAAACCACTTCAGCAGCAGAAACAGTGTACATACATACATTAGAACAAAGTCGGGGCCTTTCGTGGTTGGGAATGTTTACTACGGTCTATTTTACACTACCTTGCTTTACTTATCTTGCACTCTTTTTCTTATCAAAAAAGTCAAATAAGCAACTGGAGGGATCGTCTCAAGATATCAAACAACTCTTGAATATTTTGGGGAAATTTTTTTACAAATAATTAAGGGTTTATTCCAATGACAATCCCCGCCTGTGGTTCTCTGACAAACACGTGAAGGATTTCTAGTGTCAGTTGTCAGGTGCAAAGTCAAAAGATGTTGATGTACTTTTATCCTAACTTAACGGTTTGCTTTAAAATCGATTTATTTACTGATTGATTTACATACTCAATTACATATATACAGTTTTTGTTTTGTTCGGTTATTTTTGTATTCACCCAGATCAAGGCCGAAGCTGTTGAAAAACTGATGCCCGTGCCGGGTTTCGATCCACGGTCTTCCGTACTGCAGTCCAACGTGCTAACCACTACACTACACATCAGAGAACATCTTCAGGCACACCACGTTCATCAGACAATACACTCCGTGATACCATGACTACACAATGACGTCAACCGGATGACAATTTATTCATGCTTACTTTTCATACCATTTTATGCTTGCTATGCTTGCTATTCACTCATGTAAAAATAGTTTCCCACTTCACGAGAGCAGATGACAGAGCACGGTACCTCTTTGATCGTGGAAGGCAAGCTCAGGGTCGGCTGGAACTCACGACCCTCGGAGTGTGAGTCTGACACTCTACCACTATGCCATTATTGTGTTTTACTCCATCGGCTGTTTTCTTACATTAATAACGTCAAATCCCTATATACCTGCCACTGGGATGTTTTCTACTTTCCACGCAGTTCTCCACTTACTCATGTATATATTCGTACTTAGTTAAACATACGTTTGCCTTCCCATTAAGTTAATTAATCCCTGAAATGTCTGTGTAATCTCCTAGCTTCGTATAATTAACTAATTGTATTACATTTACATGTAGAAATTAGCCTTCTCTTACCAAGACAGATGCAGTAGTATAATACAAGCTCAAACTCACCTTCTCCTTTGACATTGTGGAAAAATAAAGCACCGTGTCTGTTTATAGACAGTGCGAGTTCGGACGACTTTTCTGTAAGATATAGAGTAAACTGTCTTCCCGCAAACATTCTTCCTGTGAAAAAGGTATCCAATGAGAATTGACTTAAAACATAATTAATGGCAGAAGAGGTAGCGCAAGTTGCTGAAAAAGTCATCGTTTATTTCCTTTGAAGGCTAAAGGCACAAGGTGGCTTAAAATTGTCACACAAGGACCATTATGATAAAGCTTAACACAGGTTGATATACAGTCCATAAAAAGGTAGCTCCTACTGATTTTTGTGAGAATCTGTCTTCACGCATCCATGGAAGTGGATGGGAAACTCACAAGAAGTATGCTTAATTCCTAAGAGCTACTCATTGCAAATTATGATTTCTCCATTTCAGACGTTATTAACTACGTTGCTTACCTTCAAGAGACTCACCGCTTCTTGTTGCGTATAGTCACAGTCGCCTAAACCAGGGTGAAGGGTGTAAAAAGCTAAAGCGCCTAACAGAAATTTAGTTTTTCGGGTGTGCAATTCTAAGGGAGATAGTAAAGGAACTTACTTTCATAAAGTTATTGCAAAAGCATTGCAAATCATTCCAAGGGCACATGATCCACTCTCTTGATAGAACTGGTTGTAGTGAGAGTAGGAGTTGTAGTAATATTGGCCGACAAAACAACAGTGACGTAGTAGCACTCCTATGCAAAGTAGATTTTGACTTCATAAAGCATGAAGTTTTTTATTTGTATGTTATGTACTTGTTTTAAATTGTTTACATATAAAAATGCTGAAAAATGTCTTCCTTTTGTAGATGAGTGGCTTTGATAGAAGCTGGTTGTGATAAAGGCATGAATTATGTAGCTAGATGCGGTACAATCTTCAAAATAACATGACAAATAATTGGGAATTTTTCATTTATGAAACCACCATGTTCAGACAGATTGTCAGGGAGCGTATTCCTACTTCTTAGACAACTAATGGCTCTCGCATTTGCAGTTTAAACATTGCACAAACTTCCTGGCCCGGTCTGTAATACTTTCTTTGTACCGGTCTGTATAGTGGTAGGTGTAATTGTCTGCCCTATGCTCAAGTTAAAAATTTTGACAACCAGCGGATATTTCAAAATTAATAAATGTACAAACGTTGCAGACTCGTCAGCAAGATAAACACAAGTGAACTGAAACAAAAGATGGGAAATCATTAACACGAGATAGCAACTTAGTTTGGTGCGAGATTGAGAATAGGTCCCTTTACACAATGCCTGTAACGCACATTTGGCAGCAGATTCTTACGGCAGCACTCTTGCTCTCCCTTAAGTATATTTGGCAATGACGTTTCTTATGATCTCATATCTCGTTTCCTAGACGCCATTAAGAGGACCAAACAACCCTCTCTATCGCTTAAAGCACTGTCAGTGGCGACGGAGAAATCAATGCAAGTTTCCCTTGTGCGTTAACTTATTGTCTTCAAACTTGGTGCCTTATGTAAGCGCCTTATGTAAGCGCGTATGTAAAAGTGATAGGTATGAAATTCTATTGTGCTTACCCGCTCGGCAACAGCTGACCATCTCCTGGCAAAGTTAGGAATGAAAAAGTAAAAGCTATGGCAAGAAACATTTTTTTCCTTTTAATCAGCAATAGAAACACATATCCTGCCGTCTTCAATGTAGGGTTGCAGCAAAATAGTCAACTTCTAGGAACACGTTATTCTGCTTCCTAGTATAGAATGTTATCGATCAAAGCCCATAAGGCATTGTTAACCTATCTGCGGTTAAAAGCTCGAGTAAAATGTTAAGAATTGAGCATTGTCATCCAAAGCTACTTCATTGTTATTCAAATCTCTGTTTGACAGGACAGACGAAAGGATTCGCAATTAAATCCTTCGGTTAGTCATATTCATAATTTGAGCTTTATAAAAAGCCATCATATGGTTCTTTCATTTTCTTGTCAAGGCGATGTTACAACAGATTCATTACATTTCAGTGTGAGTAGTATTAGATACAGAAGCACTGTGAAAGCCGAGAACAAATATTGAGTGAAATAAACAAAAATGCATGTGCAATATATATGTAATTATATATAAAATGCCTTCCCCCTCAAAGATTGTGCTATTAGCTATCTTGAAAGATTTTCGTTCCACTTCAATAGCCGACGTCACACAGGGATCTGAAAGGAATGAACAGCGCTGCTATAGAAACCGGAGGTGACCATGAAGCTGTCCCCTCCTATCCCGGAAATTTCCCCAGGAAAAAAATTCTCATACTGTGTAATTATCTTCTCTATAGACGACCCTGAAGCAGCATGTTTCCAAAGTGATAAATTTGCTTTGTTACTTTATCACAAGAACGTAGTTTGCTTATGTATTGACAGCCCACATACCTAACCACCTTCTGTAGTTAATGCTTTATTCCCTACAATTTGGATCTTGCAGTCCTGAGATGAGGTTTGTTTTAAACTTGAAGCCAAATGACATCGTAAAGGCAAGAGTCTAGAAGAGTGGAACATGAAATGGGAAGTAATTTGGCTAAGATACGCATCCTATTTAAAAGAATAAATCCCCAGACTTACAGTCTAGTGCATTTAAATTTAACATTCAAAAATTGAAACATTTCAAATTTTAATTAAAGAATTTTTTATACTTTCTGGTAAATAACAATCTCTGACAGTGCATTAGGATAGTATTTTGAAATATTTATAAAACAGTATTGGGCAACTATATTTATGAACAAGCTGTCTGCAAAACCTCATACGAAGGCTTCCGTACTGAAGCAATTGATATGGTATAAAACGATTATTTTGGGATAAAATCTTCTGACGAGGCATTGGCTATAAACAATCCTGTCTGTCCATACATTTTGTTTCTCTTGAACAATTTAGGATGACCGAACATTTCGAGGGAGGAAATGGTCCCTCAAAGAACAACTCCCTTGACCTTTTAAGTGTCCAAAACCGTAAACTATGTAAAATGCCGTGCTTAACGTAGCTGGGTATAAAACGCATATACCACAAATTACCGATTAAGTATCCCAGGGCATATCCTGGGTGACGCTTATTTGCACCTTATTAATAGTAAAAAGAGTATTTCTCAAAATATACATTTTATTGTTCTGAAAGTGCCGAGTTGTATAACGTTGGCGATCATGGATTTCAGCCTTCCACTTTACTGAGACTTGCAAAAATTGTACAGCACGCAACATCCATCAACAAGGACATGCTCTTCAAATATGTTTGCTGTTGTCGTCCTCTCCATCTTGTACCTTTAATCTTTCCAGTAGCTGAAAAGGCCTCGAGTTGATGTTTTCTGATAACATGCCCAGATCATGCATTTAAAAATGTTAAAGCCAAGTACATACGAGGAGGTATATTTATAAGAAGATATTCGTCTTCTTTACTCTTGACTGCTTTGGTGAAGGGAGCTAATTAACGTACGCCTTCATTCAAAACTTTCAGGGCCCCGAACGACACATTGATAGTAAAATCAGCATCTCAACAAGCAGATATTTGTTTTCGAAGCACCTGTATCTCTGCGGTGGTTCCTAAAGAGTGATAAACAAACAACTTTAGCTTCGTCAGACGGTACTCGTGCTAGCATTCACATCCGCTTCCACATCCCCATTTACTAACTTCAATTATAGATCTGAATAGATTTATTCGCATCTATGCTGCAATGTGGGGGAGGAGCCCCAAGTTTACGTAATATCGCAACCTTCGGCTAAAGCAGTCGTGCTGCCTAGTACCCAGTCTTTCCAGCCGATTCAACGCAAGATGGCGGGTGATCTAGAGAACGAAGTTAACCGGGTTGAAGAAGATCCCGATGGCGATGAGCCAGAGGAGGTGAGGCCTAAATAGCTTAAGTTATAGTAAAATGCTGAATATAAGAGTGTGGAGGATGAAGCAAGTTCAAATGTTAATTACATGTTGTGTTGCAAAAATTATGTAAATGGATGCCAAAGAAGTGAAACGTAAGATCTGCTTGCAAATGATACTTCGGGGACGCAGGCAGTCGTTTCCTTTAAAGATGTTGGTATTGCCTATGACAGTATAGTTGTTCTTATGCTTATATTTAAGAATTACCATATTGATGATATGTGACCTTATGATATACGTTGAAGTAAGGTAGGAAACTCAATAGTTGACTTGCAGTTGTACTTCGTCTTTAGTGTACCGGTACCATAGTCAGTGATATGGTGGTGTAGTCTGCGTTTCTAGTTTCTGCGCCCAATATTCAGAATGCCTTTGTACTTTGTCAGCTATTTGTTTGGCTTAGCATATTTGCCAGTGTAAAGGCTACCCATTCCCAATGACCTATACATAAGATAGAAGGTTGAAACTGTTTCCAACTCAATTTTAGCTAAGAGTTCCTTTCGTGATCCTCTTAGAGGTTTAGGCCCTATGCTGTATAATTTAAATACGGTGCCACTTGGAGTGTGTGTATGTGGGAGAAGGGGAGATCGTTTACTTTTGAATTGTCAGATTTAGAGATGTGATACCTAATGTATGCATTAAGCAGACTGAACATTTTAAGGAATGGATCATGGAATGTTTAACATATGATATTGTAGTGCACTCATGAAATTCAGCAAATAGCTGACACTCTGCATAAGAGAAAGAGAAAGAAATATCACCCCGCAATATTTATTTGTGATATGTAAAAAATACATTAGTAATGTTTATTGATTGTTTGATTCTGCTAAGTTGGTCTTACTTCTACTTCTTATCTGATGCTGCACAAATAAATGAATGCTGACAAAAAAGACATTTGTGTACCCCTTGTATCCTATTCAACGCAAAATGGCACATCTTGAAGGAGAGTCTTCACAACAACAACTATTTTATAACAAGGGATCCCTTAGAGATATAATAAAAACATGTTAAAAAGAAAACTTATGCAATGCAGTAAATTTTATACTTATAAAGTTTGTTTACCAGTACTGAAATAATCAGTTTTTGCAGTTAGATCAATAGCATAGCTATCAAACAGTCATCAATAGTTTGATGGTCCTCTTCCAAGCTCGGAGGGCCAGCTAAATCAATCCTTCCTATTGTCCTTTTGGAAACATGCTTTACAAAACTTTCATTGCACCAACAAAGCAGTAGGAAAGTGTCACATCACGATTTTTAACATTTTGAATTAAGGGGACAAAACTCAATTTTTATGTTACCCTGTTAGTGAGAACATCAATGGCCAAAATTGAGAGTAATACCCTTTCCCAATAGGGAGATATCAGGTTCAAAATTTTGAATCTCTCTAACAAAACTCACTTGTATGATGCTTGTTCCTAACTTAAGGAACAAAGGAATATTAACGGAGATTTGACCAGAGACTTTTAAGATTCAAACACCTCTAGTTTAACATTATATACACTACTTGTCTGGTATTTTGCGAAGCAGGCTATTCCAAGGTTGCATATTAGGAATCAGATTGTACTACTTCTTAAACTTTTGATTTTTGACATCATCACTTTCCCTCTGCATGGTGTATGGTGTCTGCAATGTCAAGAACTAGATATAACTTACAATAGTCTTGAGAGCCTTCTGGGCTATGACATTCCATTCAGCAAGATACAAATTGTTTAATATTTCTTTAAAACTAGTGTTAAGTATCAACTGGTTGATTTGAAGTTTCCACTTTTCTTTGTTCTCCAGTTTATATTAATTGATCTCCAGTTTATATTAATTGAAGGTAAATTGGCAACACTCATGTATACTCCAACTTTGATATACAGCTTGATATCTTCACCTGTAGCTGCTTTTGAAGTTTAAACAATCTTGTGTCATTTGCAAACACTCCACACAACTCAGCTGGAAAAATCTGATTCAGAAATTTGAATATCAGCTCACTATCAGCTGATGGATCTGCTAAGCTAACTTAACTGTCAAAAGTAATATACCTTGTTCTTTTATAAGTGAATATTTGACACCATAAATAATGATCACATTCAACATCATCTAATTAAGAATGTGTGCTATGATTGCTGGCTTCAGATTCTGATAGGACTTCAATATCACTTAATTCAGACTTGTTTCCCGTGGATTCAATTCCCTTTCTATTTGGAATAGTACTCCTTCTCCATCTGATAAACTAGATAAATCGCCATTCTCTTGCTCCATTTCAAAACTTTCCAGTAGTCACCCATTGTAAGAAAGAAAATCCAAACTTGGACCATGAACATCAGCATCAGCAGCTTTTCTTACTGTGACAACTGTAGTTTCTAAAAAAGCTAATGAGTTAACTAAATACAACTCAACTTCTGTTTCCATTTCATTGTTCAATACTGAATGTAATGAGACTGGACTAAATTCCCATATTGTTCCTCATTAAATATAAAAACTAAATGTAACTATACATAACTGTTAACCATACGTCATATTGCACAAACTGTGGATTTTGGTAGCCAAATAATCCAACCTGTAGAAGCATAATCCGTAGCTCAAGAAGGCAATAGAAATATACCTTCCTAGTTTTGGAGATGTATGTTCAATGGCTTAGTTAGCCTGGTGAACAGGGAACCCATGTTTTAGGAGCACCAATTAGCTCCTCTCCTACTAAAATTGATGATGGACTATGTTTTCAATGACATAGGTAGCTTGGTGAATAGGGAACCTGTGTCCTAGAAGCACTGATAAGCTGCCCGTTACTAAAATAGGTAATATGTATATCAGGTAGCAATTAAACCACACGTTGTGAAGGTTCAACTTATGCCCATGTTGCTTGTAATTGATGTTGTGAAAGTTCGAAGATGAAATGTTAAGTAACTTTACAACTGAACTCACAGAAAAGAGTTATTTTGGAGGCACCTGGCCAGTGGCTAAAAGCAGACCCCCCCCAAGAAAAAACACACACTCACATGCTCTCTCTCTCTGTATATACTTTTCTTGTACTTAAAGGGTTTCATGGCCCCACATTGTTCTTTGTTTTTTGATCCCCACCCAATCTCTTGGCATCACCTAGCCATGTATCACAGCGTTTTGTCACAGTTTACAATAATCTGCTTCAACCTCTGCATCATTCCACTTGTCAAAATCCTAAGTTCAAAAGGACAATTTATTATGACCATTTGAATTTACCCTTCATTCGATAAAATCAGCATACCCCCAGCTGAATGCAAGGTTTCAACCTATTTTCCAGACTTGAACTTTGCAAGGAAGAAAGGGTTTTAGCATAAATTTTATTTTTAGTACCTACCCATCCTTGAAACCCAGTTCTAGCATGAGTTTTTTTATTGTTTCCAAATAACTTTCAAAATTAAAGGTTGTCTGAAATGCTGAAATTGCCCTTTGTAGGTTGTGGTGGGCCTCTTAATTTTTTTAATTGCCACAGTATTAGTAGCAATTATAAAAAAGGTACATTTAATTTGCTCTTCTTCCTTTATCTAATGATTTGTAATGAATATTAAAGATTAATATTAAAACATGTTCTATTGTACACTGCTGTAGAAACATTCAGTTATTTTACTGCTCTTCTTAAAGCCTGGAAGCTAGCCTCGGCAATTGAAATATATCCTGACAATTTGCATGATGGAAAGTCTATGTATTGCAATCATTTATGAAATTGGAAGGCGTAACACTTATCTGTAACACATTGGGGGTGTCCTTGATGTCCCTTGGATCCTTGGAAAAGAAAAGCTGGCCAATCTAATGACTGAAATAGGAGCTACTTGTTTTACATTATTATTGGCTTTGAACACCATAGGTGGACTGCACCTCACCTATAAACATTCAGCTGAGCAAATGGCAGCGGAATACATCACATTGTATATAAAAGAGTCACTAAACAATTTGTTATGTTGATAAGCTTTAACTTAATTTTATAGTTTTAATTATATTATGTCAATATTATGTATTAATAAGCAGTATTTATAATATCATCCTAACACTATGCTACATGACCACTCTCTCATCACCACCATCCACCAAAAGAGAAGTGAAATGGCTGTTAATCAGCTGACAAAATAAAATAGTGAAACTCAAATCACAGTTTGTGTGACTGGTAAAGTTGATTAGTGCAATGGTTAAGTCAGTGTTTTCACTGTGGGAGATCCCGGTTTGATCCTCACCAGCACCATAAGCATTCATATTTATCGTATTTTAAAGCCACGATCATTAGCAATTGATACGAGAAATTGGCTGTTGTATTTTCTGTAAAATTTACCCATGCAATTCTTGTCCGTGGCATGATACAACAGAGCTTTGTCTTATTCACAATGACAACATATCACTTTTTTGGTGCCGTGCCTAATTTTATTGTCAGAGATATTTTAATATACTCAACCATGTCAAGAAATGAGAAGAATAATCAAACAAGAGGCTACACGTGGTGAGCTTTTATGACATTAGGTTTGCATTCATTCAGATATGATGAGGTACAATGGGTTTAGTTTATGTAGTAGAGTTTGTGCTACCACCATATGTTGAAAACAGTAAAGATTCGTCTTAAAACGGATGTAGATGTCAAGATGTCGTTTTCTGACTGTTCTCTAAAATTTTAGATGTACGATCATGGGATTTGTTCAGGGGATAGGTTTTGATAGTGTGGTGGAAAGACAATACTGCTTCAAGAACTCCTTAGTTACTATTCTCACCCTCATAAGAGATTTTCCATATCCTTTAACGTTCTTGTCTATCTGTGCTTTTATGGTATGGTTGTGCTAATCCTTTAAGAAAATATTTATTTGAGAGCATAATGATATTTTTATCTCTGCTATGGGATTATTCTCACATATTTATCAACATTTTTGCAGGAATCTGAAGAGGAAGTAGGAGAAGAAGACGGTGGAGAAGGCGAGGAGGCCGGCGAAGAAGGAGGTGAAGAGGAAGAGGAGGAAGAAGAAGAGGAGGAGGAGGAAGAGGAGGAAGACTTAATTGATCCGGCAGATGCGATACGAGAAACGTGTAGTAATTCTAGTGAGTGCAGGAAACTACGAGAAAAGTTTGATCAATGCGAGGAGAGAGTAACAAGTAGAAAACGCACAGAAGAAACTTGTGCAGAAGAATTATTAGATTTCCTCCATTGCCAAGATTCTTGTGTAAGTACAAACCTTGTAAACCAGTTGTTCTTCACTAGGTTTCGCAGGAGTATGCCAAAACCAATTATATACAGCCATACATGATTGGTAGCCTGCGATGTGTAGCCTGGCTATTGAAGTACTAAACATTAGACAAGAAATAAGGCTAAACGGAGAAGTAAGACTAAATTGTGTAAAATATTGTTGGTGACTTATATTTCAAGCTAGTCTTCCTCAGAGTACGACTTTTAAGGTACTGTAGCTTGCAGATCAGATCGATTTTGACTTCAACCTACTGATGCTTGCCTACTGAATAGGTATTTTATCGTAAGTGTATGTTTATATTATATTTATCTAAAAATAAGTAGTTATATTGACATATGTTTGTGTGGTTTTGTGTAGTATTGTGAATGTTTCTTGCCATTGTTTATGCTTTGGGTGCACACAATTAGTCGACATGATCAGTGAGACATCTGGGAGCTGTTGGACAAGTACGTCATGCATCAGAGCAGTAAAAACCCTACCAATCCTTGATGAACTTTGAAGGTTGTTAGTCAAATGTATATCAGCTTTTTGATCTCCCCCCAGGCTACGTTGTAAGATTTTAAACCTTCTGAACCCCTCGGCAGTCACCAGTGGTTTGTATACTAGCCAATTATCACCAATGTTTGTTCCAGTTCATCTGCATTATATTAAGACTCATTACGTTTTGTTTCTTTTTAGGTGGCCAAATCGATCTTTTCAAAATTAAAGTAGCTCTCCACCGCGTGTAGTGATATTGACTTTCCTATCGTATTATGGTATTCAAGATCTTTGTTCTTGATCATGTACAGTCTTCATGAAAGTTATTATAAAGTTATGAGGAATCTTTCATTGTTTGTTGATGACAACAGAGCATTGAGGAAATGTTGAGGTCTTCGCCGAAGGTACGGATGTATCCTTGTACCTAACTGTTTATCAATTGATGGTGTCGTCTGGAAACACCTTGCCCAGGATGCCAATTTTGCATCCTTCCTTTTTTTTCCATGCGTTGACCTATAGAATTTGTATGTAAATCCATTTCTGCCAATCGATGGAGATGCAGATTAATTTTGAGACCTATTCGAAAAACTGTCACCCAGTGTAAAAGGACTAGTGATTGAAAGATAACTCTGCACTGGAAAGATTAATGTAATTTATCTTCATAGTCATGCCTCTCTGAGGTACGTCGGTACTCGCAGTCTCACTTTCTTGTACTGTTGTATCAAGGATAGTTTCCACTCTTCCAGTGATCGAACCTTGGATATATTGAATTTTCGTTAAGATAATTGGTTCATTGATAGTAGCAACTTGATGGTTCGATGTATTCTTTCTTTTAGTTATCTTTCGCCAAGTTTTACGTAGACGATTGGAACTGATCAAAAGTTACATGACGTAAACTTCCGGATTTTTGAACAATACCGTTTGTATGTCTCGCTTCTCAGCACATGTCTTAGTTATGACAGAGGGAGCATTTACGTAATTTAGATATGCGAGCTGGAGAAAATAGCTAGTGTTTAAGGGGAATTGTTGGAAAAAGACGTTGAATGTTGTAGAGATACTGTAAAGCCATCCGATATGACGTCGCCACGACAGAAGACTAACGACACGTGTTCTTTAGATAGCAATCAACAGGTATTTAAAAAATGCATACAAGTAAGTTGAAAGTCGATATATTCAGATACCATGGAGGTACACTTCAGTGTGACTGTGGTTTCGAACGTGAAGTTTACAGTAGAGTACAATGCGATTGAAATAGTTGTGGAAACATGTTGGTGGTATTACAAAAGTATCTGGTGGAAATAACAAGACCCCAAATAGTATGCATTTTTGGCCAACCATGCAGTATGCAATAGAAACAGTACTGCATATAGCTGTGAACACCAATAGGACTGTCTTTAGATAAGATTATGATGTAAATGCGGACTTGTTGCTAAGCAAGAATAGATCACATACAGAGTAATGACAGCATAAAAGACAGACGGTAGAATTAGGAAAATAACATCTTCCGGTAAACACGAAGAGAGGTCAAAACAAGGACGGGCAGGCTGAGTTAGAAATGATATGTAAGATGCAGACAGTAGGAAAATATTCACAAGAAGGAGTTGGCGGGAAGAGATAGTTGTCAGCCACTGTGGCCCCATAAACCTGGGGGCAGTGACAAGAAATGTTCTTTGTTTTATCCGCACTCGATTTCGCGCAGTGTGACAGTTTAAATTTGCTGAGGCTGTGAACTTGGATTTAGAAGGACCTCCATGTCAAAGGGAGCTCAACTTAAGACTTCTTCTTTGATCTAATCGCCAAGCACAACCCAAAAACTACGTAGGTGCAAACAGCGCAGGCTAGTTTTCTCCTACTCGCTTCTGGCATGGAACAAAGCCTCTCGTCTTTAAGCTGTTGTCTATCTATTAACGCAATACTGCTATGAAATTTAGCCTTCTGCCGCATTGATACAACCGCGATGTTCAAAGACTTCGAAACGTATTTTGAGTCATCGTCAAATATTATAAGTTGTTGTTTCTAGTGGCACTAAAAATGAGCTTGCACCCGTACTGTTCAGTCTGCCTTCCAAGTACAGTCAAACCTGTCTATAGCGGACACCTTCGGTTCCTGGAAAAATTGTCCGTTATTACCAGGTGTCCGCTATTCACAGGTTTCAATAGTTCAGGAAAGAAAAAATAGATACGTTAATGCATGACTATTTTTTAATCCTCATAAACGAACCTCGCTAACAGAGCTTTACCAAGTTTCAGAGGATTTCAAAACGTCATGAGTGTCACTTTGCTTGTATGTCTGCAGTTTTAAAGCTTCGAATCATCCAATTAAATTTTTAATGCTATTTAAAGGTCGTTGTCGCAATGGACTTTGTGGACAAACTACAAACAAACTATTTCTGCCTTTTTTCCTACGTTACTGTTCCTCAATAAAACCTTTTTCACTCGTTGCGTTTTCGTCGGTTTTTTCGGCTGGTCGATGTAAGATAAATGACGGTTCTCGTGTGCATTTTAGAGACCTAGGAGGTAGGGAGGGAATCAATGTTTCTAGTGGTGTCCGAAGTGAGTTACACTGAGCTTTAAAAAAATGCCGAATGTACGGAGCATCAGGTTACCATGGACTGTGTTGAATGACGCGCCCGCGCGCCTTTATTCGGGCGCGCCTTCAAAAATTTAATAGCTTATCTTCAGCGCCTTTTCGAGGTTGAATTGCTTATCTTCCGCTGCTGCTGCTGCGACAGAGACCCTGCAAAACTACCGCCAGATACCGAAAAAGGCTGAAGAAGGTGTCTACAAAAAATTTTTTGCGATTTCCGTAGTGTTTTTATTGGAAACTCGGAAATTGCAGGCCTTGTACTGTCCAACTCACAATTTCATGAGGTAAAGCAATGTGTTTTCAGATTTTAGAAAAATAATGATGCCGTGGCATAAACAGGCTAAGAACACCATTTCACCGCTGTAGAAAGACGAAAGTACGCTATACTCTTACGGCCTCTTAAGGATGGAATATAAAAACTATATCAGGCTAATCAGAAGGAATTTCTTATTTGATATGTAGTGGAAGAGTTTATAGTTATACCTATTTAACTTGGCTGATTTGGCCATCAAAACTTGACGTCGAAAAGTAAACAAAGTTGTCCCCGCATGACTACATGTATGCTCTGCATGCCATAAATCGGGTCGGAAGAATTGTTTGAAACTTTATATACATTTTTTCCTTTCAATGATATAAAAAAATTATACTAGTCAACTCAGGATTGTGCATAGAAAACGATGGTATCACATTTATCCTTTAAATAGGCGCACCGTCTGCGTCTTAAGGAGGAGAATAGATACCCACCTGACACAAACTACTGACTATGAACCACAAATTTTTTAACGGATGGCTACAGGAAGGAGGCTAGAAACATTCTTCTGCCTTTTAGGTAACTGACGGTAGTATAAAAAATGCTTTAGCAGGGTCGCTGTCGAAACCGATATCTCCTAAAAGACAGGTTGTAAAAATATAAACTTTGTATCAAAAGAAAGCGCAGAAGATAAGCTATTAAACCTCTAAAGGGCGCTTCAAATTTGTAAAAGGCCCGTCAAATGTAAAAAGGCACGTCAAATTTGCAAAAGGCGCGTTAAATTTGCAAAAGGCGCATCATATTTTTTAAAGGTGCGTCATGTTTTCAAAGGCGTGAACAAAGTCAGGGCACGAAGGCGCGAACACATTTTAGAAAGGCGTGCGTAAGGCGCGTCATTTAGCACACTCGTTACCATGCTGGTATGGGATACTTGTAAAGAATCGTATGTGCACCCGTGCTATTTTTAAGAAAACAAAGGAAACGAATCAGTGCCGATATCCAAATAGAGTAACACCATTTTGAGAGACAGTTTAAGTAGTTAAATTGAAACCACTGGGAGGGCTTTACTGGGAGAAAGAAGAAAGGGTAACGCTACACAGTAACAAGGCAGCGACCATACGAAACGAGCTCTGTTAAAGGGAACTGCAAGAGAGCCATACCATTTATGTATAACTCGGGGATTATAGGTGCCCCATTACTATTGTGATCTCTCGGTACTAAAAAACCCGGTCTACTTCAAACCTTTAAACCAACTTCCTAGTTCGATTACCACTGTATGGCCCTTTTATTGATTTAAAGCTGACATATAGAATACTGTAGAATCCACTATGATCTTTCTCAAGAACGTGCTAAAAAGATCCCTCCATAGCACACTATTCTCCTGTCAAGCGTCTTGCTGGATCTCTCTGGATTCCACCGCATGCTATAAACTAGCCCTTTCAAGTTGATCTTTGACATTTTTAAACTCTCAGAGAGATACTATCACTTCTTTTTGAAAACGCCTGACGGCTCTCCTCCGAAATAGCTAGCATGTCCTGTAATCAGACGACTACTTTTCTAAACGTTTGCGAAGGGGAACCACTTATAACAATGCTTGCTCTTACTTTCTTTCACCTTTTTCAATATCACACTGCCGTTCCTTTTACCTTTACAATTGTTGTCATCGTATCCCTACTACTACTACTGCTACTACTACTGCTACTACTGCTACTACTACTACTACTACTACTACTACTACTACTACTACTACTACTACTACTACTACTACTACTACTGCTACTACTACTACTACTACTACTACTACTACTACTACTACTGCTGCTGCTACTGCTACTACTACTACTACTACTGCTACTACTACTGCTGCTGCTACTGCTACTACTACTACTACTACTACTACTACTACTACTACTACTACTACTGTTACTGCTACTAATACTACCACAATATAGTTTTTATTAGAGAATCATTACCCTTTCTCTGTTGCTAGCTATATCTACCATTGACGTCCGTCTGGCTTAAGGTGCAATCTACCTACGAAGGTCTTCTCTGCAATATACATCAATTTTCTATACCCCTGTTTTTGACCTAGGAGACGCTTACAGCTGATGGGACATTTTGTGATTTCGTGTGAGACGTAAGCGCATCACAAGACCATTGAAAAATGTCTTTTGCACGATGTGGGCAGGAGCTTTAGTTTCCTACAAATAGATTACAAAACCACCTTTAATAGAAGAGGTCAAGCTCCGTGAAAACCCCCATCTTTTTACACGATGCAGGTCCGAAATAACTTCCCCAGGAAATCCACTTCCCGGAAGAGGTAATGATTTCTCCACGTAATGAAGTTATTTTACTGTTTAATATTTGCCCCTTGAATTAATCATCCCTAGCTCTTCACCCGGGAGTCGTATATAATGGCATCGAAGATATGGCCTTTTTAGGATAGTTGTCCTTGAGTTGTTTTTCTCGTTTATCGAAGACAAATGTAAGCATAATTCTCTATATCCTATATGTCAGGACGTATTGGCAACATTCTAGTTTGAAAAGCAATCAACTCCTTCTGTACCAGGACGCAGAGCTCTCCGAATGCAAGGGAAAAGAAATGGCCATAGAACATGAGCTCAATGAATTAAATGCTTGAAAAGTAGATTGGACTGTCGGTGTGTCGTCGAGTATCTGTATCCTGGTCAAACAGTTCCGTGTTGCGTACTTTGTCAAAGGCCTTCTGGTAATCTATAAAGCATATATAATGATCTTGTTGGTGTTCAATGGCCGGCTCTCCTAGCATTCTCAACAAATGGGTGGTGTTGCTCGTTCCTCTATCTTCTATAAATCCGAACTGGTTTTGCTAGATTTCTGAAAGAATGTAGGGCGATTTTCATTAGCAGCTTCAGAGTATGAGACATTGGGCTTATCGAGGGGTAAATCACTCCTTGATTTGATGTACGAGAGTTGAGAGTAGAAGAGAGTTGCAGAGAGTTGAGGGAGTTGTTGAGTGCGAAAGAGAGTTGCAGAGAGTTGAGGGAGTTATTGAGATTTATAGAGAGTTATTGAGAGTTATTGAGAGTTACTGAGAGTTATTGAGAGTTACTGAGAGTTATTGAGAGTTAGAGATTTATTGAGAGTTATTGAGAGTTATTCATAACTTGTACGAGAGTTTTTCTGAGTGATTTACACCTCGGGGCTTATTGCTAGGTAGTTCGTGCAGTCTAGCGTTCCTGGAATTTTCGGAAGTGCGACGAAAATGGATTTGAGAACATCTTTTGGGAACTTTCAAATTTTGCACATTTCTGACTCAACTCCCTCCTCATCCAACGCCTTGAGCGTCTCCGTGCGTCTCCCACCGTCCCTTATTTTAGAATGCGAGGGCCCGTTTCGTCATATTATTCGTCGAAAAGTTCTCGAATGTATTCTTCCCATCATTCGGCGACGTATTTCATATCTTGAAGAACGCGGCTATCTTTGGCTTTGATACACTTTGAGGCCTCAGTAGATCGCTTACCAGCGATTTCTTTGATCTTTTTTGAATATTTCCTTTGCATTTAGGCTCACGTTTTCTACCTCCTTGCATTTTTCTTCTAGGGAACTGTCTTTCGCTTCGTTGCCCTTTTTCCTTGAATTCTTGTCGTCGATTCTGTATTGCACTGGGGTCAGTTTTGAGATTCTCCTCTTTCGGAGCAGATTTTTGAGTTCAGGGTTGAAATATTGGATGATGGCCTTTTTCTAACTACTGGGATATTGCTGCAGCCGTTTTTTGATAGTAAATATTTTCCAGCGCTCGTCGATATCGGTGATAGAAATTGGTGATGACTTCGTCCTTGAATTTTACACAAACTTCCTCCTTCTATAATGCGGAAAAATCGAACTTCGGCGTGGGTTTACGTTTGTCGACACGTTTAAGGGATAAATTTAAGGAACTTTTAGACGACTGAGTTGTGATCGAAAGCGAACGGGAATTCTTGATCACATTTCGAGATCAGGATGTAATCAATTTGATTCCGCGCTCTGTCTACAGGATTCGTCCTGGTATAGTGTCGACGTGAATGCACATCAAACCATGTGTTGGAGATGACCATGTCATTCGTTTTTCACCGATAAAAGAGTGCATCTCCTCTGTCGTTCCCTTCCCCAAGGCCGTAGTGTCCAACCGTTTTCCAAACTTTTCCCTCTTCGATTTTGGCGTTGAAGTCCCCCATAACGATATTGATTCTGTCTGATTTACATGTTGCCATCATCTCATCGAGGGAGTGGTAGAAGCTATCGATTTCATGGTTCTCGGCTTTTGCAGTAGTGCCGTAAATGACTAGAATGTTTACATTGAAAGGATTAGCTCTGAGTTTAAATAGCATTGAGCGATCTTTCTTGGGCCAAAAGGAGAGCTAAGACTTGGCGAAGCAGCCATTGAAAACTAGCCCGACACCTCGTTAATGTTGCTTCCGCCTGCGTAGAGGATTCGTTTCTTTTCTAACCTGAAGTCCCTTGCATTAGACCACCTGATTTCACATAGGCATGATACTTTCATCCTGTCTATTTCTACCAGGACTGGCACGTAAGGTTAATTGCAGTTATAGAGTCACAGGATGACGGTACTGACGATCCTGCAGCTCCACCGATAAGTCGATACCGGGCTTGGAGTCCCTGTGTACGACACGGCGGACCCCATTGTCGCCACTTTCTTCGGTGTTTCTTGATCATTGCATCAAGATAGTGGCTGCTATTAATTACCTGCAAAAGCCTGAATCCAAAATTCTTCTAGGATGTACCTTACCTCATGTTCACATGTTACCGTGATCATGAAAAGCTTGTGAAGCATCATGTAAGGAACATATGACTCGTGAAATAACGTGGAAGATTTAGGGGATGTCAAGAAAGATGCACAAGACGGAATTGGTTATAAGAGATTGTTCTCTGGCCCCATCTGCACCAAGCAGACGTCTCCCCAGTCACACGTAGAAGGCGAGGGCATAGACTCGCTGGAAGACAACCCACATCGGTATTCTCTTGTTTCGGTATTGAACCCTACCTGGAAGTTCATCACAACTGGCGCAGTCGACAGGATCTATATTAACCACCAGCCAAGACCGAGGATAGAGGATTTCCGTTTCGCTTGCCTAGCCGGCTAACACTTGGAGCCGATTTCAAGCTTTGGGAGAGACAACTCAACATTTTCTTCAGA
>JAAAKL020005391.1:8885-19383 GCA_010016065.2 Carybdea cf. marsupialis auct. non (Linnaeus, 1758)
AACAGGCGATGCATTTGTAAATACTAAGTAGTATCACAATATTTACCTTCCTCTCTGCTAACTCCTTTTCAGCTATTGTTTTGATCACATGACATCCATCGTGCTTTGCAACACAGACAGGATCGATGTTTCGCCAGCTGCATTTTTTCCAAGAGGCACTGCTCACGCATTCACCAAAGATATCACGGCGGAAGCATCGGTTCCATTCGGGAGAGCCAAAACATACTGGAAGAGGGGTAAAGTAACTGCTATTGTTATTTTGTATTGAACAAAGAAAAATTAATTCTTAACAACACCAGCAGAGAAATGAGAAAGAGAAAACAAATTGCTTTCTTTAGGTTTACGTTCAAAGAATGGCAGGCTTATACATCAGATCCTGGACCCCACTCGGTCCCTGTCCATATTATAATGCCAGATGAGTAAAATCTATTCATAACTGTGTTGAAAAATGAGAATCAAGCAGGTTTGACTGATGTTATGTTCATTCTAGACATGTTCCACATGAGAACAGACCTTCACGTGCGTTGAAGCTCTTCCAGGCCTACACCACATGGGATTTTCAAAGCTCTTCCCCATTGTCTTACACAAGCAGCCTTCCAACGAAAGAAGGTTCCATAGAAGTGCAAAGCAATGTAAAGTACTATGACAGTGAACCTAAAAGATAGTAGGGGCCTGTGCCTGTGTTGACAGATGTACAATAGGAACCCAGCATCAACACTTCAAGTGCTTCTCAAAACATGTTCATCAGGAGGAGAGGGTGCGCATTTTTTATTGCTACAATCCTGCATTTAGCTCTGCTTTTAAGCTAAAGCAGCGGTAACTTATGATTTTTTCTTTATTTCATTAATTATTCACCAGTAAAGACAAGAATTCATGGCGCAATGACTTTCTTCTTGCCATTTCCTTCACTGACTTCATTACTATGATAAAACATCGCATCTGCCATCTCTGTGTGACTATTTTTGTTCTTTTCTTATAAAGTACTGCATTCGGAAGCGTGACCACAGGGAGGTGACTTGGACGGAGATGTGCCCCCTCCCCTCTCCATCACTTAATGTGTCTCAATCTGACATAATATTGTAGTTTTTCTTAAAGACACGTTTCTAGTTCTTTAAAGCCGTGAATCTTGCTAAGTATTAATCATTTCAAGACAGGGTGTGGTGAGTGAGAAAATTTTATCCCCTCTTCACACACACACAGAGTTAGATAGGGATGAACACGCCACTGATTGTATTCCCTGTTTAACACATTCTCGTCTCTCAGAATGTAGTTTCGTGCACGCGTATTCAAGGCTGTACTTTGCGTATAAGAACTTTAAGGACCCCAAGGCTCTTGTAAATGGATGCACATCTCATTACAGTGATCCTTCCAATGTTTGAGATTGGCATAAATTGCTAGTATGAAAACAATTCGTCTTACGTGGTTGGGCGCTGGCGCCTGTAACAGTCGCTCTGTTCATCATCCATAATGGCTCCTAACGCCATTAATAATTGATCCTCAAATCTGCTTGTCATACTTTGTGGTTACTGCGACAAGAGATTTGTTGTTATTCACAAAAGTCGATACCATCCGTTTCAAAACTACTGTTATGGCCCAAAACTTGAAACATGGCTAGTAGACGCCTCTAGAGAAAGAAGGTCTACAGCATCTATTAATACGGTTCGGGAAGACAATACATGACCTTTGAAAAGGATGGCGGAAGCCAAGGTGAAAGACAAACAATTTCTTCCTCGACTTTTTATATTTATGAAATCTAAATAACATTTTCGCTAATTCAACTGACGTGAAGGGAGGGGAAGTTTTTAGAATGAGTTTATAAAACATGTTCTTTAGCTTGATCGCATTAGTGACCATAAAAGTCTTCATCTGTTGGTAAAATTCCCTTAATGTTTACACATCATTGACGGAATTCGGAGCTGATAAGAACATTTTACCGGATTTGAGGGGAGGGAATCTTGGATTTATGAATAAAACAATTGGTGTTAGCTGATGATATCTTAAAAGAAGTATTCAAGACCTGCTTACAGCTTTGGACAGACGAGAATTTATAACGTCAAGCTGACTGGTGGCGTGAGAAAAGATGAACCGGCTAGAGGTGCATAGGGATGAGACTTTGGGTTGAATCTCGGCTTTTAAGAAACTTTTTTACTTTTAATTACACACCCACGTAAGAGACTAGAAGTATTTATTTCTGGCTATAAATTTCATTTTCTACTTTTAAAAAATTTGATCAGATGTATCTTTCTAAAACACTGATGATTTTAAGGGTTGTATTATTGAAATAGACGTTAGTCTGTACCCCTCAAAAGGGTTTAACGCACTAAAGTTTATTTTCTTGTTTCCCATTGCTTTTTGTAGCCATCTGGATTTTTCCTTTCATTTGTAGAACATTCATCTCCCAGGAATTCCTTCCGCTCTTGCTCTTTTGTGCACCGTTGATTGTAATTTCTCAAAGGTGTAGCCATACATTGAAACTATTTGGGCTTTCTTACTCTTCTCTTTCAACCATTGATATGTTAACCTTTGATATTCCTTCTTGATACAAACTGTGAGTAAAGCCTCTCTGCTTTTTTTAAACTGCTAAGACTTGGCGCCTTTGGACTAGTGAGCTATCTTGTCAACTCATTGTTTTAAGGAGAATTCTCCCGTTAACTGTTTTGTACACATGTCGATTAAGTAAAAAGGTAAGAAAAGACGAAGGGGATTTTTTTAGTTTAGATTAGAAAGCTAGTTGTCTTTGTTAAAATGAGTCAAGAGAAAAGACTCGCATTACTGAAGGATCGACTTACTTGTGCCAATCAATTTTTGACAAGGATGATTAAGGAACTTACTTCTATTGCTTTTTGATGTTTTCGTCTATTCAGTTAATTTTTAAACACTAATTAACAGAGATCTACAGAAGGAACAGAGCAGGATTGATGGGCATTTTTCGAGGATGGGATCAATGTGTTGCAAGAGTAGGTTTAAAGCAACAGGTATGCTCTAAATTTAAACCCTCTCCCAATCACATAACTCTTCAAAATGTTTACAAACAGCTCCAAACTAAAAGTTTATATTTTAGCTCAGCCTGACCATGAATACCATCTGTGTTAATTGGAACTTACCAACTTCACAGTCATCTGTTACACAGGTATCATTGACTTCAATTTCAAATCGCCCATATTCGAGAAGGTGAGATTCAAATGCTCGCCTCGTTTCTTCTTTCTTTGCACGTATTTCAGCCTCTTCCCTGTCTGCCCTTTCGTAATATCTTTGAGCCAAAACGAAGTTCTCTTCCGCTTTCTGCATGTTGATTGTACTCTGGTTGGCTGCTTTAGAAATGATTTCAATTAACAAAACCTGAACTTGAGCTGCTACATCTTCAAAGCAGCCATAAACCTTTAGGAAAGATAAAATAAAATAACTCATCATCTATCAATTTATAGTAGCAAACGTAACATAAACAAAGCTGTATAATGAAGACAGTTATGTAATTAATTGTTGTATTGGGATACTTCAGCTTCTCGAGACTTGAACTCTTTCAAAACGATGAGCAAGGATTTAAGATCATGTTTGATGCTCAAGACTTGATGTACAAATACGGAGGAAACAGGATAGGTAAAGATAGATCAGAAAAGGCTTTTCATAAAAGTATATTCTGTGACTGAAACGACTTTGTTAAACCAACCGAATAAGAAGGAGTTACAGCTTCTGGCATAACACTTGAGACTTTCAATGGGGGTAGAGTAAATTTTGACCCCCTTAAATAGAACCGTTCTTTAAGTTTGTGAATATGGCACCTCAGTCTTAGGCACTTCCGTTTACTTCTTCACTCCTCGAGAAAACAGAGCCCCCTGAGATGAACAGGCCGTTATGCCATTTACCCGTTCCCTGCAATTGCCCCATTTAATCACTTTAGAAGCTATTAAAATACACATCTACAACTGTTAAATTTAGTAAAAGTGTATAATCTTTTGCTCCATTTACATTTTTAAAATGTGTGTGTGGCGTATCTAATATGATGTATGACCTCAATGACTAAACTATGTAGACACTAACACTGAAATGTTCTTGTTTTAAATCAGCAAGGGAGCGTCAGTACTTTCTCAGGGCATTCTTCACTGTTGTTTCTGACTTCCAAGTAGGTTGCCTTGAAAGAAGAGCTGCAGGTTACGAAAGCTCTGTGCACAATTTAAAGTTTAGTTGTGTCAAATGCTTTATCTCTCTCATGCCTTAAAGCGATTTGCCATGTTAAATATTTTTTACCGCTGGTATTTCTCACCTCCTCGCATTAAACTAATTTACATGTCGCAGATAAGAAATAATTAAACTTACCCGAAAATCATCAAGCGAGCCCTCGGAATACGCTGTTAAGAACGTATCTTTGTATTCCATCAATTTTCCAAAAAGGCTGAACTTCAACCCTTCGTCACTAACAGCAACATCGGTTTCAGCTTCCAGACCCAGAATTTTGACGTAACCAGAAATAGTGACGTTAGCACCTGAATGGTCTATGCTGGCAAACAATCTAGGTCCTCGTAGTTTATTTTTACTGTCTTGTTGAATTATGATCTGGCCATCTCCAAGTAATACAGGAGCTGGGCTGTTTGCTGTCGTCAGCATGACAGTTCCAGGATGTATAACCTTGACATTACAATTTAAGATTCTTCCCAAGATTGAAATATCGCCGTGAATCTCAAAACCAAACGGAGTGGACATATCGACGCTTGAATATGAGACCATTAGTCCATATGGAAACGAGGCCGACTCAAGCACGTAAGGAAGTTCGGTGTCAATCGTGAAAGCTTTCATAAGGTCTTTTAAGCCGATGTTGGAGAAGTTAGCATGAAAGCTGCTTGCTATTGGATTCGTTGGATTGTACTGCAATATAAGAGGTGCTGTAAGTTCAAAACCATTTCCAAGCTTTCCTAACTTCACATTGCCTTCAAGTGCTAGTTTTTGTAACCCTTCTCTTGGCTTATAAAAAGTCACAAGTCTTAGGTCTTCGAAAGCTAGCGAGTTTAAACCAAATGGAGTAGGCCATAATTTTTTTCGACTCTTCATATCGATCTGAATTTGCCCAGTCTTGTAAATATGAAAGGCACCATCAAATATCAAATCTGCACGTCGCAACTTCAAGCTCGACAGAATATCAAATCTTGAGTCATTCGCTATGTAGAACTGCAGTGTATTATTGACAGCTATGACATCATTACTTATTGAAATGGCTTCTGGGTAAGGAGCTCGGAGATAAAAACCATTCATGGCTAATTCTCCCTTTAAGGTGTAGATCTTCGTGCTTCCAAGCAAGGCTTCTGCAGCTTGACACGTTCTATCGTCTCCACAGTTGTCTGGTAGTTTTAACAACGCAATAACAGTTATTCCTTTTACAACTGCCAACCTTAGGAGAGGAGTTGTGATAATTTTAGGTGGAAGAGAACTGTATGACGTCAATGGTGACGTAATGATTGTTGTCATTATGTGTGTATTGTGTAACAAAGTTATGTCACGTGAGTCGAGTCCGGTCAGTGCTTGAAGGATGTTGCTGAGAGGACTTCGCACAAAGCTTATTGCCATTTTTAGATGCCATTTCTCTTTCTGATACATAAGCAGCATAGCTAACTGTATCTCTTTTTCCCAGGCTGGTAAATTCGTTTTGCCAGTAATCAGCAAATGAGGTGTGTTCTTGGACGTGATTCTGGAAAATACGCTGACGTTCTCTATTGTAAAGTCGGTTATTTCGGTATTTTCCAGCATCTGTCTCGCTGTTTCACCAGGATAAAATTCAGGGTCGAACTCTTGCATGATATCACTCATGTCCAGCTTCTTTGCCAATCCTGTGAAACCAAACACTTTGTTCAGTGGATCCCCTATTTGCGTGTAATGGAATCGAATTTTAGACTTTCCGATTTCAATGTGTCCTCGCGCAGACATTTTCCAAGTCGACTCGGAAGTATTGTCCGAGAAGTTGGTCTGTAAAATGACATTTGATATCTTTGACTTCGATGTCCCTGGAATAAGTTCCACGTTGTTGTGAAGCCGAATGAACAGAGAAAACACCGTAGAATCCGAATCATAACTAACATGGCTGGTATAGGCTGTCTCCTCATCGGATAGAAAACTGGGAAGAGTAGGTGGTTTAATCTCTGATGAAACCGCCTTCAGCACCCTTGATATTGTGATTTTGTCTTTCTTGTCGACAACAAAATCAAAGTTTGGTCTCTTGATAGCCAGTACGGTTTTTACTGGATCTCCATGCTTCCCTACACTGAGAGGGCAAAGAAGAGTCACTCCACTAGGTATGTGAGAACGAAGTACGCTCTGAATAATTTTTCCACTTGTAGTATTATAATTAAAACGGTATACATCGTTTAATGAGATCGTTATCCCAAAAATGTCTTTTTTGCTATGCAACAGTTCGCTTTCGGACATCAAGTGAGCGAAAAATGGTACATTTAATGTTCTTTGATGTAGAATCGATTTTAGGATTTTTGCAGGGGACGCTTGTTTGAATTCCATGACACAGTAAATCTGTAACTTTTGTCCCGGTAATTTCCCAACTGTTACCGTTACTAGTGTCTTATTAAAGCCCTCCATATTTAAATATCCATAAAGCATCACGTAGAACCTCTCTCCGCCTGGATAAACCTTTCCTGTAATTCGAACATATTTCAAACTTATTGAATTAGGGTCAATGTCTGAATTATTGAATTTTCTCATTCTTCGAAAACCCTTTGCAATATTGGAGAGATCAATAGTCTCTGTGATGGCAGAGAGATCCCCATTTTCGGATATGCTGACATGGAGTACCACAGAACCAATCGCCCAAGTCGCTGTAAAAAAGAGGACACAATGGGTTATTAGTTTCAAGAACGCTGAAGAGGTAATAGAGTACAGTAGCAAGTGACAGCAGTGCCGTACCAAGGCTTAAAGTATTGAGAGAAGGGAGTTTCGCCCACCAAAGTTTACCTTTACAAGTCACGTACGATTCGACGAATTTAGAATTTTAACGTTATATTCAATGTACAAGATTACACTTCTATGTTAAGGCCAGTTAAATATCATCAGTAGTATCGAATGATTTTCGTGTTTTCAAAACTGCTATTTACAGCTACAGAAGTTGTGGCACGTATTCTAGCTATATATGTATATATCGGACACAAGTACACTAAGTTAGTTTGGTGTTATTTAGTTTAGTATCCTAGAGACTTAAGAGACTTAGCCCTGAACTTTGTCGCCAGAAGGATTTTGTTCTAGGCGTTAATCTGTTTCAGTGTTTTCGACTACGTCCGCATGTGACATCCAATAGTATTACTCCGCGCCATTTTCTCGATCTCCTTACTTGTATATTTTGATGAAAGGTTCTGATGAGTATCAAACGAAAAAAGCTTTTCAACCTTACGACATGTCTTGTCTTTTCAAAGCAATTCTTATCCTAGACAGTTGGAGACAGGATTGACACTCTTAGCATGGGCCAAAATTCAAGAGGATTTTTTTTATTTTTTTAAACAATTCTACTTCCGTATCTTTGTAGCTGGTATTGTATCTGTTCCAATTTAGGCCTTTATTTTATTGAGTTACTTACACAATTTGTTTATCGTATTTTTCTAGAATTAAATCCAAGCATTTGTCGAGACTTTAGAGGATAATTAAGGGAATGCTGAACGTTTCACATCACTAATCATATATACCGTACCGTTTTTGAGTCTTGTCATTGCGGTGGTTTTGAATTCTTGTTTTTGTTAGTATGTGATATGCCAATGTCACTGTTCTCAGTGTAAGACGCAGAAGGTACTTACAAAGGGTAGAAAAGTCTCACAGTTACTGAAATCACAGTCGGGGGCTTTTATCCATAAATGATAAAATGCAAGATTGCTACCAAATTACAAACTGTGTACCAATTTTTGTAAAGCTCAGTACTTCTGCTCTTATTAAGACGGAAAAATCTTGAGATGTTTATGTATACATTATAGTAGTGACGGACACCCCATACCTCCACTTAGCATGCCCCCTTGCCACATTTTAATTTTAATAAATCGCACTTTATGTTCAATAAAGAGGTGTCTAGTTTCATGGTACTCCCCTAGATCGACACTGATCTCGTTTCGGGACATGTACAGCTAGGGTATAATAAATAGAAATGAAAATTAGAGAAAGGAGATGCTTGACGGCAGTCGTAAGCAACACAAAGGTTTCTCATTTGCTTTTTTGTTACCATACCATGGTGGGGCTGCTACTCCTATCCTTGGTCAAGGATTCACCATTTTCTATTTTAGAAGGTCAGTTTTTTGTCAAGATGTGCGAGAAGTGATGTCAAACCAGTGTTCTGGGCGGTTCAACTTCCTTGACCTTTTGACCTATTTCTCAAAATAAAGTACGGGTACAGATAGTACGCGGTTTTAAGATCACTGCTTGGACTTTTCGCTTCTGTTAGAACATATTGGACATTGACAAATCAAACAACTTTGTTTAGTTTTAAAAGGAAACAGAAAAATGGCAACTGTTTCTTCTTGCTAAAAAATTTCCCCAGTGAAAATTTTGTAGTTCAAAAAAAACGCTGGGGTTGCTGCCGTACAGAAGGACATTCTTAAAATAGTGAAACAGTGGTTTACGTTGTTTGAAGCACCTCAAACTTGGCCATTGTTATCTTTGGACCTTTTGCTACCTATTGGATTTAATCACGTTGTCCAAGTGTTATGACGTCATTGGTAAAATCATGATTGTGCAGATGGTGAAATGAGGAGGGTAATTGTGACGTCACGGTTTTGGAAATGTTTGAATTATGGAAAAAGTACATTTTCATGTTGCCCTTTTCGTGAGAACGTCAATGGCCAAAATTAAAAGTGTTGACCTTTACCAACACAGAGATATCAGGTTTCAAAGTTTTAAATCTCTCTAAAAAAACCTTTAATGTTTTAATGCTTTATTTAATGCTGGCTCCTAACGTAAGGATGTAAGGAACAGTAACATAGTTTTAACCAGAGATTATTAAGATTCAAACGCCTGTAGTTTAAAGACTATATACACTACAGGTCTTGTGTTTTTGGAATCAGCCAATTCGAGGGTTGCCTTTAGATATCTAGAGTCAAATCTTACTATTTCCAAAATTTGTGATTTGTGACGTCAGTCTGTCCCTCAGCATACTTGCTGATTTTTCACTATCTTTCTAAATCTGCATATTTGAAATTTCTCTCTGTTTGATGATACTGGGCAACTTTCAATGGGTTTTGATTATAGATTAGATTGAAGGGTAGAGCTACCACGGTAAAGTCAAACGGTACTGACCCTGGACTCTAAATTGTGTAGAACTAGACATCGATTTATCCCGCTAAAGTATTGGGAGCTAATGTGACGACTAGGGAAACATGTTATGATATCATCTTGGGTTGGCTAGCTAGCTTCATGTGCAAAGCACGTGCCACCGTAGCATGGGTCAAAGGTTTGCATCCCGTTGATGACCTATGGTCTATTTATCTGTCATCGTATTCAAATCCTTCAATGACCCGAGGTACAGGAGAAAGGAAAACTCATATTTCGAAACAAAAAGAGGTTACTAATAAACGTGAAGGCAAGTTAACAGGTCATAAACAAGTGCTAAAACAAAGGGAGCGCAACAGAGGAGCAATTTTACATTTAGGGAGGGTGTGGCTTTGGAATAAACAAGTTTTCTTTTGGTAGAAGATGGAAACGAAACGAAACCGATCTAACAAGCGTAAAATCATCCATACAAACCAAGTAACTACTGTTTATGAAGTGAATTGGATGGCCAAAATTGACAGGCGTGGTCAGTGTCTCTCTTGTCAAATCCAAAATTCCAATGCAGTCGCAAAAGCACCTATGGAATTGACGTTTTGTGCAACCCAGATATACAGACAAATGTGGCTCGCGAAACAGTAGATAACTCCCGCATTGAGTGGCTTTGGGATAATATTTTTTAAGACAAAAAGGACTAAGCAGCCGCCAAAATAGGATGAAAACCTAGAAATTAACTTACCTGGGGGGGGGGGGGTACGTTAAATACAGGAGCTACTAATACGGCTAAATATTTGCATTGAGTATAAACCAGAGAAGGGTTAAAGTAAAGTGACGATATTTTAAGGAAGGGACGGAGTAGCTGTAGACATGGGTTGACAATTAAAAAACCTAGTCAGCATTTAATAATAAGGCGTACTGGATACGTATTGTTGAACAAAATGTTGCGAGACAAAGTTCTTTTGTAAGGTGTCATAAAAGAATCAAATGCCAAAGTAGGGTTTAAGCAGCAAATGTACTAAGATTAGAAAGCGAAAAGATTGTGAAAATGGGTAAAAGGGCCAGTGAAAGTCAGTTTCCGATAAAATAAAGTCTTATATGCATGACTGTTAGATTTACTTTGAGAACTCGGTTTAAAGCCTACAATCATGGACAAATAAGACTTTTACTAAATTTTGTTGAAAATGGAGTAAATCACGCAAGACACTTGCCACATGAAAGGGGTGTCCAGGTCTGGTATTATTTGTTTTCTAGACCTCTCCGCTTA
>JAAAKL020005392.1:0-19382 GCA_010016065.2 Carybdea cf. marsupialis auct. non (Linnaeus, 1758)
CACACTTCAACTTCTGTCTCACCGTAGGGATATTGTATCTTTAAGTCTTCTCTACAGGTACTACTTTGGTAAGTGTTGTTCTAAATTGGCTGAGTTGCTTCCTCTTCCCCTCTTCAGGTCAAGGCTCACTCTGTATGCTGAATCTCTGCATGACTTTCTGTTTGTATTCCGAAAACAAACAGAAATTTCTATGATAGCAGTTTCATCCGGAGGACTGCCAAGATCTACAACTCTCTGTCTTCAGACTGCTTTCCTCTTTCTTATGATTTTGACACTTTTAAATCTGATGTCAATCGCTATCTGATTAGAAATCTTTATTTTTTGTCTTTAATTACATCCATTTTTCTGTTTACTTTTTCTTTCTACTTCTTTCAAAGTAGCTCAATGCCTTGAAATGGCAACCCTGCTTTGTATTCAGTGACGGATATTTAAAAAACCCAAGAAAAACCCAACGAAAACACAGAATTATTTGTTTCAGTAGTGATGATCACCGTGAATGAGATTTAGTCTGGTTAATGCGAGATATTTATTTAATATTCCAGTATTTGGTATTAAGACAATAAAGAATTTCAAATCTATCAAGTCCAGTGGTTGCTTCAACCATTCATAAAATTGTGGCATTGACAGTAAGTCCTGTTTAGACGAAGAGGAGGTACAAGAGACATTCTTTGCAGATGAGCATAGTAACGCCTTGAGAATCGAGTTGCAGTGAAGCAAGATGGCGCTTGAAAGAAGCATTTTATCCAGTCAGGTGTCATTCTTGTTAGCATCTGTTGTAGTAAACCATATTTCAATGATCACTACTCTGTCAGTTGCATTGATAAATGCAATTTATAGAGTAATTGGTAACAGAGTCAATTGGCGTAGCGCTGGATGAAGAAAGAGTGCATCAGGATTTGTTTGTTTTCTGACAGATGAGTAGGTTATCGTTGAAAACAAGTGGCCGTGTATTGACTTTTGTGAAAAAGTTGATAAATTCAGGAGGAGTGTCATTATATATAATTAAGTGTATGGGACATGGAAAACTTTTTATGCAAGAAATTGCGAGTGGCAATAACCTCTACCTCTTTTATACACTATTTTTGCAAAAACGAACCGCCAATTTCTATATATTGGATTTTTCCAATTCATTATTTTCCTTGATAATAACCCCTGAAACTACCGAAGGATTTTACGCTGGTTTTTCCAATGAAAGGCACGGTGTTTCCACAATCCAACGTTTAGTAATTAAGATCTTGAATCAGCGAAACAATTTCAATTAGCAAGTAAGTGCGCGAAATGTTCAAAAAAACACTCCGTATATTGTTTTGACTTGTAATTGAAAGTGGAAGTTTCCTCTACCCCTCAAGTACTGGTAAACTCGCAATCTACGCTTATCTCCTCACACCGAGAACGTCAGTCAGATAGGACCCTCTCTACAACTTCGGACGAATTCCGTTGATAAAATGCCGCGTCTCCAGCAGTGCCCCTCTCACAAATTTGAAAACATCGATTTCGGAGAGGAACATACCAGAGCCCCCTAATACCACGGGGAAAGGGGCAGATTACAAGTAACAGTATCAATGAAAGCGTCTGTTATGTGGTTACTGTCTGGCAAGATTTTTTCCGTTTTGGTCATATTTCCGTCAAATATTCTTTCGAGTCAAGTCTGAGATTGTAGATCCAGTTGTGTAAGCTTGTTTCCATAGTAACGCTTTTGCGCTCCCCAGGACATACTTTCGAGTGGCGCGCTTCTCTCGTGTTTGGTAATTTAGGCTTGTGCAGAAAGCTTCATCTGTTCATCGCAGTACGACAGGAGACGAGAGTCGTTTCACTTAAATGATCGCCTTTTCTGTTTCATTACAGAAAGGTGTCGCCAGGACTTCTTGGATTACTTTAGTAATAGTGCAGACAGACATACAGACTTCAAAAGATAAGTGGGAGGGAAGCCTCACTTTTCCAATTTGTTAAGGTCTCGTGCTGTCCTTTTAAAGGTTCTATAGATCTTACTGGGATGCTATTCAACCTCGCAATTCCCACTATTGACGAATCAAAGATATATTAAAATCTCTTAACGGTCAAGATGTTGTTAGCAGGGGGTTAAGGCAACTTAAACTTGGTTTAGGCCTGCTACGTTGATGATGATGGCTGTGCTTCAGTGAGGCTGTCGAGCTCAAAGTTGGGGTTATTACTCAATGGAATTCAGATGTGGGCCTTTCCTCTTCTTTTCCAATTTTGATTCGGGGAACTTATCAAGAGTAGAACGAGTTCCAGCAAACTTGTTTGTTGATAACAGTAATGGTTCTATGAAAAGTGACGATGGGACGCAATATCACGAGCGTGCCAAAACGTACGACTACGAATTTAATGTTTGGACATCGCCGGATTGTCACGGTACTGCTTTCGAGAATGGAAACAGGACTTGGTTCCATTTTGGTATTAGGGGAGGCACTTATGGTCAGACTATTAAAATTAACGTGATGAATATGAATAAGCAAGGGAGACTATATACGCAAGGTATGGTGCCAATGGTAAAGACAGTACCAAGCAGAAATACGAAATGGCAGCGAATTAGGGATCGAGCAACTCATGTGGTAAGTTGGTAAGTCCGACACATAATTGACAAATGAGTTTCCTTGTTGAAGAGGTAAGGGGAGGTGGGCAGATAGTGAAAAGCAAAGTTTTTCTTCCACCCATGGCAGTTGTCTATTGTTTTCCAACTCCTGTAAATCACCACTTCAGGTTATTTGTTATGATAAATATCAGGTTTGTATCTCTATTACTTTTATTTGTGGCATCGACTAGGCCGGTTACTCCGGCATTCTTAATAGCCTCTGTCAGGTGTTGGGAGAGATAAAGAGTACATGTTATGCTTTCCCTGGTTCAAGCTTTGATACAGTTTTAACAACAAATCATAACTGTCATGCTTTCTGACATCTTTCTCCTTTTGTTTAATTTTCTGTTTTGGCTAACAGATTTTAACGCTTTTAGTTTTATGCCATTTTAAACTGGCCTGGATAGCGTCCCGTAAGATTCTATGTGAGTAACAGAGGCAGAATCTATGAGCAGTTCTCATTGTGCCTGACTCTTCTTTTGGTACAGCACAATGGTGTTGTTGGGGTTCAAAGATGGGACCACTGACACTGAAAACGCTGACTCAACCACTTCACTAACGACTAAATCATTGTACTACTCTGATCACCCATCCAATCCTTGCCATGAAACTGAGGCTGGACTAGCCACAACAAGGGGTGCCCCCTTTTAGTCACACTTAAATGGTAAGATGTGGAACTTCACTTTCATTCAAAACATCCAGCAAAAAGCCTGTAATTTATACTGGCAAAATGATTGACTTGCAAATCCATTAAATATTTAATCTTCCATACTATTATGCTGGTTGGGAAAAGAGTGCTCAATCAATCTCACCTGGGGTTGATGGAACACCATCTGTTTTCCAGCTACATATTGCATAGTGCAATGTTCACATTCAAGAATGTAAAGTACTTCCTTGGCATTACAATTTAGATTACTACAGCAAATATCAAAGTTTCTAGACCTTTTCTAGTATAGAATGTTTTAGCTTTTACAATGAAGTTATCAGCTGAACAGTTATGACAACTTTTGTAACCAGGGCACCACATCCATGTCAAAACCTCCCCCAAATCAGGTAACCCAGCCTTAACTAGCTTATTAACAAGTGTCTTAGTTTTATGAAGGGCTATCATGGTTTTATATTTAAATGCTCATCAGTTTTAACCATATGTAACCATACAGTTACATTCTGTAATCATTTTTACATTACCAATAAGAACTGGAAGATATATCCATACTAAAGTGTTGATTGATTTGCCTTTGACCTTCCATGTGTGCTAAGTCAGAAAAGATCAAGAGTACTATTGGCATGTGAAACATCTCAAGTGCTTTGGATAGATGTGGGTGTGCATCAGGGCTCAGTGTTGTGTCCACAGCTGTTCATTATTATTAATGAGGAGATGACTATAGAAGTTAGCATAGGTGACCTATGAGAAGATGTGGATGACCTCATTGTGAGAGGGGAGTGAAAAAGAGGAGCTGCCATCGAATGGAGAAGTTGGGGTAGAAAGTAGAGACATAGCAGCATGGTGAAGACAGAACATATGGTAACTGGGAAGAAGGTGGAAAACATTCAAGTTGGATAATACTTGTGTGTTGTTTGTGGCATGGGTGTTAGAGTGAATTCCATCTTTTATCAGACTGGCCAGAAATGGTGCCATGGGAAGTGTTTAAGGCTTCAATGTGTAACAAGAGGTGTCCAAATTTTGTGAGAGGAGTGGTATCTGAAGAGGATGATTCCATGTAAATTTGGGGAAGAGACAGTTGATGCAGTTGTGATACTCGAGTAGCATGCTCAACGGAGGGAGCTATCAGGACAGGGCATTCTATAGCTTGGAGTTAGTGGAGAGTGATAGATGGCTACTGATCAACAAGACTATACCTCTGGTGACCAAGGTTGCAGTATACTAGGCATGTAAAAGAACTGTGTTGTGAGACAGTGAGATCTAGGTACTGAGGAAGGATCTTGTGGCTGTTCTGACATCTTGTGATAGAAGAATGCTACCTTGCCTGTTGAAGAGATGGGCTTGGCATTTCTGGGGTTCAATCAAATATTTGCACTTTCACTTACCTTCTTTAGTAATGGAATATTCCATAAATGTTTTAGTATGGCATATATACTGTAGTCTTTGTCTGTTATTATCAGTTGTGTGACTGAGATAATACCGGCCTGTTGAAGACAGCATCATAACTGGATCTACAGTTTTTTGGAATTTGTCAGTGGAATTCAGCTTCGATTTATTTTACACTAGAGACAGCATAATCTATGTGTGGTTGCATAAATAATATTGCAAGTAGTTGTACATTTGTTTACAACTATACGTCATATGCTAAATGGTACTAGTAACTGCCATGCACAGTACATATGAAAACAAGTGTAGTACAGATGTTGCAATGTTTGTGATGATTTTCGGTAACAAGTAATAATGGGAATAACTTTATTGTAAGAGATAACTGTTACACCAGTTCTAGTTCTTTTCGGGAGAGGCTTACAGTACATTGACAACTTGCATTAGACATGTTACTCAACCATATTGCATAAACCCCAGCTTTAAAGATTGTCTTGTCCTTTAGCAAGACACTTAATAACAATAAAGCCATTTCATTTGACCTGCTGGAAGGTCTACAACATAAATGATAAAGGCATGTTCCTCTCTGTTGTACCAAAGAAATAAAGTAATTCAGTTTTCTTGACAGCAGAGACGTCCCCAAAGTACCCAGTGTAGGAGTTCTTTTGCCAGGCTGCAACTCACAGTGAGTCATGTATTGATGAACATTGTGGATTGTTTAGCTTCAGTTGCTCCACGTAAGGCCTGTTTTCAATTGCAGTGGTTCAGATGCTGTTCCAGATATTTGATGAACAGTACATTTTCAATTCGTGGTCAATACCCTGATTTGGCAAAAGTCTGACCATGGAGGAGAGCTGTTCACGACCCTGGTCATCAATCTGGTCATCGATCTAGCAAGCAAGTGTGCTTCGAGAAGCTGTGAGAGAAATTTTTTACGTCATGTCATTTTGGAATCTGTTTTGCTACTTTCACCAGTTGTGGAGACAGATAGCACTCCTTTTAGAGATGAAAGTGGTTAGCTTCTATTTTCAAACAAGAAAGGTAAATCACGAAAGTATTCCTTTATTTCAAGTTCGTTTTCTAGTATAATCTTAACTTGGCGGCCGTGTGCCATCCACCATACCATACCACTAGACTTAAGACTAAACATTAGGTCTTTTTTCCTTTGCTGTCGTAGATGGAAGCTTTATATTGTTTCCAGAGGAGGCAGTGGATTGAAAGGTACAGAGTAGCAGTAGCCACAATCAACTAGGAGAACGGAAAACCATCAACATCAACTTTGTGTCACAATGAATATGGCTGCCAAGACTGTTTTGGTGTAGTTACACTAAACAGTCTCTAGCCGAGCTAGGAGCACAGGTAAGGGTTGCTTTTGTTTATCTAGAAATACTCTGGAATCCAAGTCCTACATGTCACATCTCTAGTACAAGAATGTAACTCAGACTAATGTACAACTTTTCCGATATTTACAGGCATTTGAATAAAACTGCATGGTTATTTATCTTTGCCTTACCAAGTAATTTTACATTGGATAATTGAGTAGAAGTTGTATACTTTAAAACTTTAGGGGCTGCAAAAAGGATAGCATTAGAACCTAGGATAGGACATTGAATTGTAAGTTGTTGCTCATGGAATTACAATTGTTTAAGGTCTACTATTTTTATCATTGTTAGATCATGAATTCACTCTTTCTTGACTATCAGTAGCTGGTATTGAATAGAGAAATCATAAACAGGCAGCTCTTTCCTCTCTCTTGATTGCTTACTTCAATGTTGCTAAATTCTAAAAGATTTCAGGAGGGTCACAGTGGCTTAACATCCTGTTCTATTAAGGCAACACAGTTTTGTGCTTCTGAAAGCCTGTACATTTCCACATAGGGTTATTGATGACGTGAAAGACTTTTCACAGGACATGACTATTCCTGTCACTTTGAAACTGTATTTTTACTTGATTATCCATTTTACCTGTTGCTCTGTGGAATATCTATTTAAGAACGAGTCAATTCTGTTCAAAGCCAACGCTGCATAAAACAGGTTTCTTCCTCCAAGTTTCACTGCCAGTCTCATGGCTATTTTAGTATGGAAACTTCAAGGAGAAACTTTGATCCAGCTAGCCAGATGTTTGTACATTTAAATTATTCTTGGTTATGAAAATGGCATTAATGAGATTTTTCTGACAGTTGCTTTTATGGAAAGATCAATAAGACCATTTTAAAATCGATTTTAAACTCCTTTGCCTTAAATTGTTAATCTGGGTTATATGCATACATAATATGTGATCACTGACTTACATACACACCACCACTATTACATTTAACAAATTTATATTGTTTCATTACAATAGACGCTATCTTGTGTAATGCAAGGATCAAGGATGGCCGTCAAAGGGACAGAGAAGAAACATGCGGTCGTAGCAAATTTTACATGAACGATACCATTGTGAGTTGGATGAAAATCATACATTTATCGGCAGATACAATAAGGGCATGCTTCGACAGGACGTGGAACTGTAAAATTTATTACGTTCATTAGTAACGGTATGCCTTATTTTTTTTTTAATGGACGTGATTTCTAACTACGAGCTGTTGTCTACTGGCACAAACATCAGGATGCTCCACTAGTTGGCTACCTACAGGTTACACAGGAGTAGAAGTACGATACCTCAAGACTACTTATCCTGTTTTTTAATGATGTTCTGTTATAAAGTTTTAGATTACATGCCTTGAAGTCTAGATACGACATTTAAAAACGTTGCTTTGCTTTTCTAATAGTTGCATCCGTTTCTATCTCGACGAGTAACTATTCTTAACATTGAATTTATGCCTTCTAAAAGATCTTTGTATTTCTATACTTGGAACAAAAACTGACTATTAGAGCTGGCAGTATAACTTTAATTTCGTGTTGCCTGTTTTCGTACTAAGTCCTACCTTTAGTCATACGGGAGAAATTTGATGATAAGATCTTTAGAATAAGACTTGTATGACAGGGGTTTGGATTTGATCCCTGGCCCCATCTACCACAGTTTTGAGGCTGACTTGTTTTCTTGTGAAGTGCTTTAGTATGTTCAAGGTTTTCATCTTCAAAGGCTTTAAAATTCCCAGAAAGAAGAAGTAAACACATAATACTTGAAGTGGTTAAGAAAAAGTCCCGAATGATGACTTTTTTAAAAGAAAAATATCCTTATAAGTTGAAAAGCTAAACACTTTTGACATTCCACCCAAAAGATTACATTTCTTGTGGTAAACCTATTATCCCTTTACTTTCATCGACCACAATGATGGAAGTTTCAGGTTAGACCTTATTATTTTAGGTAAATTGTACGTCGCGACCCTAGCGGCCCAACAGTAAAGCATAGTCTGTTTCACATTTCCTTGTGCCTAACTCAGTAACTACCATGACTTCTCCTAAAATTCGCCTCCCTAGTATGTTGTGTATTCGATATTGCAATCTCGAGAACTCTTCTGCCCGCCATCAATTGATCGTGATTTAAGAGAAGTGTTCCTAAACATGCGTTTTCAATTGTTGTGGTCTTGACAACAGGAGATTGGGAACTTGCGCGGTTTGGTCATTGTCCTGGTGTTGGTCCAGGTCATGGTCATGGTCATGAACAAAAGTCAATTGAAAACAGGACTCAGGCCCGTAATATCAACAAAACCGGAAAGGGTCTGGTATCTAGCTGCTATTAGCACAAACCCATATTAGACTTAATTTCTGAAAATAGATATTAAATCACTCGAGATCTGAAATACCGGGTAAGAATTGACTTCAAAACAAAGGAATCGTGCACAGCGTCAGTCGTCTTATCTTCTTGTGTGTTAAATATTCTTTAAGATTCAAAGCTTCATAGCAATGGTCCATACACACTGCTGCTACGGTAAGTGCGTCAGTGACTCAAGACACTTTGATCGGGATAAAAGGATTTTTTTCATCGCTTTCCCAGGCCAGGCAGAAATCGACAGAAATGTCAGCGCTGGTTTAGAGCTTATTCTCGTGAGGGCTGCACGAAGTTGAGTGTCAATTAACACACCTATATTTGCAGTCTGCATTTCTCCCGAGGAAAAGTACTGACTCAGAAATGTGCTAACCCTACCAAGTAAATTTTTTGGTTGGTCAGATAAGTCTGTTGGCAATTTTTTTCAGTAGTGGAATCTTATTGAAAGTCGCCACAGCAGATCTGTTGATGTGCGCCTTTGTGTGATTTCCTGCCAAGTCACGGGTAGGCCCCTCTCTGTGTATGCTACATTTAGGCCTACTACGCAGGAAATCTTTGCCTTTGTTATGTATCATCAATACATCACTTGTTTCACTCTTGCCCTTTTCTGCTCTGGTACTACTCAGGTATTGTGCTCTTGAATGCCATTGATAAATGTCTATCTCAGTAACCAAGAGATCCTCTTAAAATCTTTGGGGGCTGAAACGCTTACTACGGGCTGTTTCGTCACGCGATTAACACTTCCTATATTCCATGAATTAGCCACTCGAAATTTAGTTTCGTTGGGTAAAGTAGAAGAAACTTGATGTCCGTGACGAAGTAAGTGACTTTATACTGTTTGTTAAAAATTTCGTTCATCGTTTGTAGTGTTATATTCTAACTTACTGAAGAAACGTTTAAGCGCCGAGGTTCAGTAACAGCAGTGCCGAGTAAATACGAGACAGCAATTGTACATCTTATCTGATTTCTGACTTAAGATCAAGTCTTTTTACAAGGTATTTATATACAATTAGAATTACATGATTAGTATCTTACATCATAAGAATAGAGTGTTTTTTCATCATTTATTAATACTGGATCGAGGCAACTAGAATTCTCTAGATTGCTGAGTCTGATATGCTGACTCATGATATCACGTTCCTCCCTCCTAGCTATTGTCATATCAAAACTTACAATAAGAAAACATTCAATAATACTTGAAAAAGAATAGGCAAAGATAATATTATAAAAATAAGCAGATCACAACTCTTACAAATCAAAAACTTTCGGTGGTCTTACAACACGACCGGATCTGGTCACTGTAGTCTGTCCTGGAGATGTGATTCTAGTTGTACTCTGTGGTGTCACAGTTGGAATTACTGTTTGTGTAGTTGAGTCAGTAGGTGAACTTGAATCTACACTAGGCTCGGCAATTTCACTAGCTGGAGTAACTGGAATAGACGGATCTGGTAAAACTGGTGAAGGTAAATCTAAACTAGGAGGTTCACTAAGATTCATCTGTTTCAACAGATTCATCCTTATTATGACTATCAACATTACTTCTACTAGTATCATCAGGCAATAAATGGTCTACATGCACAAACCTACAGCGATTGCCTGGAATCCGTATCAAATAAGAGTTTGGACCCTTTATTTGCACAATAGTGCCAGGAGTCCACTTCTCCTTTCCTCCCCGCCAATTTCGAACTCTCACAGGCTGATAGAGATCAAACCTGCGATAAGTGGGCGTGTCACTGTCTGTGTTGGCTTTAGAGACACTTCTTCGCTTCAACATTTGCCTTTCAGTTTGGTTTAACTTGAGATAGGCGAGTACTTGGATTGCGCTTCAAGAACAGCTCTGCTGGGGTCTTTCCAGTGGTGGTATGGGGAATGTTTCTATAGTTGAAGAGAACCATTGCTACCCTGAAAGAAATTTGTCCTTTGTAGCTTGGAAGATTGATGGAGCAGTCCTGACACCAAAACACAGGCTCTTTGCAGCTAACAAACCACGATGTGTACTGAGAGTCAGAGGCTTTGAAGAGGACTCATCCAACAGCAACTGATTGAAGGCTCCTGTTAAATCAAGGACAGAGAAATACTTGGGTTGCTCACCACCGTCGTGAATAATTTTTTGGCTAGCATGTCCTGAATGCTAGGGAGTTTGTAGCCATCATCTTCGATGAAAGCGTTCAGCCTTTTGTAATCACCACTAACCCTGATTGTACCTCGAGACTTCTTGACATGTACGGCTGGTGAAGCCCAATCGCTAAAATTCACTGGAGAAAGAATATCAGAAGCTATTAAGCCATTATATTCCTTTTCAACTTCCTGTGTCAGTGCATAAGGCACTGGTCGGGCTTTCTGATAGACTGGCTGTACACCAGACGTCAGCAATAAACCAGCCGTAAACCCTTGATACCTGTACATGTGGAAGAAAATATCTGGCTATGCTTGGCTAATATACTGTTCAACTCTGAAGAAGGATCTGGTAAACTATGTACACTGGTTGACGTAGACTGAGACTGAGAGTGTCGGTCAGTATCGGTCGTGGTCTCGTCGTGTACTGATTTAGCAAAAATACCAGACCAATCTAATTTAATAACAGACAACCGGTCACTGCCAAACAAGGCTGGTCGGTGACCTTGAACAACAACTAGGTCTATAAAAAACACAATTTCGAGTATCATACATAACCAGTACTTTAATAGTACCCAAAATAGGGATGCGATCCCCAGAATAACTGGGTTCGCAAACAGTAGATCGGGAAGACCCGGTATCTAGTTCCATATCTAACACTACAGTTCTGATCGTTACCTGTATCTTCTAAGGTTTCACTCTTGTACCATAAATTGCATTAAGTCCAAAACATTTGGCGTTGTCTTCGTAGTAGAGGCCGAACCATCAGGACAGACAGATTGTAGATGCCCACGACGACTGCAGACGAAGCATTTTTCATCCTTGAACTTGCACTGGTGTTGTTCATGGCCGTCGTGACCACAACAACAGCACTTCTGTGGAGCACCTTGTTTCCCTGGTCTCTTGTTGTATTGTGCGACGCGGTGATTTGTTCCCAGAATGTCAGGACCCATCTTGTCCTTGCTTGCTTTTGCAGCCAGTTCGTCGGCGATACACTTGTCTCGAGCTGCTTCAAAGGTAAGATGTGGAATTGTAAGGAGATGGCATTGCGTTTTTCTCATCTTTGAATGTAAACCAGAAGCAATTCTATATTTTAATGCCTGTGACAGGAACGTACCAAATGAATAGGGTGAAGCCAAAGATTTCAAGTGCACGATGAAGGCAGCGACAGACTCATCCTTCCCTTGATCAGCTGTCCAGAACCAATGTCTCTCAGCGATGATGAGCGGTTTGCTTGAAATAACTCTTTAGTAGTGGAACTAGCTCTTCGTATGTCTTCGTCGAAGGAGCATCTGGTCTACATAAGTTCTTCAATAGCTTGAAGGAGTCAGGACCAACCGTGGCCAAAAATATTGTTTGCCTTTATTTCCTCGCCGATGTCGTTAGCGGCCAAGAAGGAGTCGAAACAATCAGCGTAATCATTAAAATTCTCCGCTGTCTCCATGAAAGGACCAATTTGCCCTAAAACTGCCATAGTGAATATCCAATGAGTTTTATCCTCGTCGTCAATGTTATAGTCTAACTTACTGAAGAAACGCTCCAAGCACCAGGGTTCAGTAACAGGAGTGTCGAGTAAATACGAGACAGCATGTGTAGATAAGCTGACTCACGATATCACATGTTATAAAGTAACATTCTGATTGTTATGTTATGTATGTTTTTCTTCAGATTGAAAACAACGTGAAGTATAATCTTAAAGCTTACCTTGATTTGTTGTTTCAATGTTTAGTTCATACGATGGGACATCATAGTTACGAGTTAGGCGTTTCGACAAGACAAAGGCCTTCCTTTTCTCACATCGTTCCAATATCGTCTGAAAGATTCCCAATAAAGAAGGCGCCTACAAGGCATTTTCAAGCTCCAACCAAGAATAAGAAGCTGAAGATAGCTACTAGCTCGTTGATTTGAGTTTCTGTGAGTGAGGACACTCCTTCTGTCAATTTGACAGCAGAAGGCAACGCAGGTGTCATACACGCGGTAGTGAAACATTCAAATGGCCAACAGGCTGTATCTACCGGCAAACGACCGAGTTAACACAACAGCTTCAACCTTGTCTGGTCAAATCACCTTTGGTGTTGCTTCATCGTTAATGTGACGTCACACAACAATAAATGGGTTTGTGCTACTGTTCGTGATTATCATTTACAATGGAAGAAACACAATTGTCACTACAGAATATAATCGGAAATCATCCCCGTCGAGATATATAGTGAAGGAGTTCGTGGGCGGGGAGGGGGGTGTTGCAGTAGGCCCCCGACTATGTCAATGCCATTAAGAATATTTTAAAACTGCACGAAATAGCGAAAACATTTTAGTACTGAAAAGCTGTTTTCGTCTGACACTCCTCAGAGTACAAAATCATCAGAATTGAGATAGGAAGAAATCAGTAAAACTTAAAGCAAACGTTAGAAATCCGAGGTGGTTGTTTCCTCGTAGGAGTTGATGCTTGGCGGGGAAACAAGCACCTCGGATTTCTAAAGTAAACAACACTAGTAAGCAATGTGACTCTGCCATAAGGCAGCACTTGCTTGAAAACTCAGACTGTGCAAAATTGTATACGGATGACCGCTTTCGCATAATAGGCAGAGCTAGGTCGGCTTTTCACCTAGCCGTCCTCGAATCCGTCCACATCAAAGCAACAAAACCGTTGCTTTGCAGACAAAGAGAATTTGTCTTTTCATTGGGCCTTTTCTGCTAACAATTTAGTGCCATGGACACTGATTGGTCAAAACAGCACCAATCTAGCAATCAGACATCTGATTGGCTACTTTTAAAACACAGTTTGGTATAAGTTTTACTGATTTCTTTTAATCTCAATTCTGACGATTTTGTACTCTGAGGAGTGTCAGACGAAAAAAGCTTTGAAATTTTATACCATCTGAAGAAGTTGCAATTACCATGATTCCTAACAGTACTCTTGAAATTAAAGCCCCTTAAAAATTCAGAGGAAAGATAATCACAGAATAAAACCAGCAAAGTCAACAGTTTCTATATAATTTCAGCAGGCATGTTCACTTTGGGGGGGATGCTGATACATTATACTATCTACATAAAATCTTTTGTCTATGGCGCCAAATAATGCTTTTGAATATACAAGCAAGGTGGGATCCTCCGGTTGGTGATTTGCTTGAAAAGGAGATATCTACCAATTACAGTTATATAAAAGTGTCCGGCTTTTCCAGTTGTTAGACCCACTGCTATGCCGACGTACGATGCCTGAATCATTTTAATAGTTTGTAGGTCACGCGGAAGATTGTAGCTATTAAGAAACGGAAAGTTCCTCTTAAAGACTGTTTTTTACGCTGGAGCCTCTATTTGGAAAAGAGGACACGGAAATTAATCATCACCTGTAAATATATCGTAGATGTATGGACGTAAATAGTATTGTTTTAGGATTATTACGTTTTTTAATTTGATTGGTTGATATTTTAGTAAAGTTCCTCTTACAGGACATATATTGTAAATATTTTCCTGTAAATCACACTGAAATTGACATCGAGATTGTGACGAGGCGGAGATGGTTCGTCATTGATTAGACATAAAATTGAAACCCTCTTCTACTTTTTGCCAGAAGCTACATGCTGACATTTGGTATCGAAACTAAAAATTTTCACATAAGGGTCCTTTAATATGTTTTATCAACGCCCTCTATCCATTGAAGGAGAGTTAATAAATATATTATCTCTGGTTCAATGATATTTGACATATAATATACATGCAGCTCAAACCGTCTATTAACTGATGTGCGTCCTTATTGTTCTCGGTATGAGCATACTAACTGATTGTCCAAGACATATAATTTCGGAGGTTTATAATATGATGAGTTTTCGACGCCCTCTAAATCACTTGTTAAGCCAAGGATCTCAAGCTCAAGCAACATGTTCTAGACAGTACCCTATCAGAGTAGAGTACAGTTGAGTCACCAAGTATGCCATGGCCCTTTCACTCTCTTGATATGTATCCACGTAGCAGTGATCGATATTAACTTAACGTACGTCTTTCCACTTAAGGACTGTGTCGTAGACCCTGGAATCATTCTACGAAAGGCGCCTGTTACAAGTGGAGCTAGCGAAAATCCTTCAAATTTATGGGAAAGGCTTATTATCATTAGAATCTCTTCAGACATAGGTAGTTTAGATTACCCATTCTCAGCAGTAGGTATAGACCTCTTTGGTACTTTGTATATCTTAAAGTCAAGAAGAAGATCGTCGAAAAGTTGCCCCACTCAAGCTGTTACTCAATTTCTGTCTAGAAGTGGATCTTGTCGAATCATTTACAGTGATAATGGCTACTAAGGGTGCAGAGAGGGACATCGTAAATGCACTGAGGGTTTAGGATCAGAACAAACTACGAAAAACCTGTACCAACAACTTGATAAAAAAATGGGAGTTTAACCCACCTGCCGCTAGTCATCGACGGGAAAAAGCATGTTCAGGGGAATCACCTCAGGGGATCTCTCTGCGCATGTGTCTCATGAAAACATGTTAAGCTGAGTAATATGTAAAATGAATTCCTTGTTACATGAATCACTATGATGTAGCATTGATATACATACGATCGTTTCGTTTTGTAAATACTTTTGGTATTATAAATATGCAGAGAATGTCGAGTCATGATGATTGTACGTGATGGTGCAATGTTTTAAGTAAGGGACAGATAATGTCGGGATTAGAGTTATCTTTTAAGATTGTAGGATGTTTGTGCTAATTTGTAGCTGAGAGGGGCTGGAAGATTTCGTAATGTCATATAGACCCCCCCTGGGAAAGCAATACAATTTTTTTCCCTTTAAATATTCCTTTTGTCTTTAAGCCGGGCTCCCGCCAATTATTTCTGCCCGTCCTGCTCAAATGAAGTCAGCTACATGGTTGATTTGATTAGTTTCTTCTTCTATAATAAATCATCCAGCTTACAGCGCCTAGGGAGTGGGTGGTATCTTACATGGATTGTTATCTGAAAATTTAGTAGATGGTGAAACACGTGCAACATTTCTTTGTGAAGCATTCCCAACGGTAGGCCCATCACCCGACTCTTCGATGCTGAAACATTCATTCAAACTTCAAACTTGCAAAAGAAATTTAAGAAAGTCGACATAAAAAATGTTGTTCTCTCTTACAGTAGGAGGATTGTTGAAATCAAAACAGGCAATTATCAAAGGAGTGCAAGAGCAGGAGTTTAAAGAGACGAGACTAAGAGACTTGAAAAAGGGTAAGGGAGCATTAACTCGTTTGCAGATTATTGTGGAAGAGGGTATTATTCTTGTGGGTGGTAGGTTGAGCAGAACATTACCGTATGATTTCAAACATCCGATGATCATACCTGCAAATTATGATGTCACAAGGTTGCTGATTTCTCACTTCCATGTTAAGAATGGTCACATTGGAGCACAGCAGGTGTTGTCAGAATTAAGAAAGACCTTTAGGGTAATCAGAGGTCTGGCAGCAGTGAAAGGGGTACTGCGAAAGTGTCAAGAGTGTAAAAGGCAGTTTGCTAATGCGCCTTTACCATATGTCAGAGTTTCATCAGATAGCCATGGCCTTGTACAGCCATTTTCAGCAGTTGGCATAGACCTGTTTGGCCCACTGATGACGTCGAAATCGCGAACAACAAGAACATAAAAGAACAGAGCAAAGAACAAAAGGCATGGCTGCATTTTCACATGTCTAAGATACCGAGCCGTTCATCTGGAGCTGTTAGAAGATTTATCGACTGATTGTTTTATCAATGGTGTGATTCGATTCGTTGCAAGGAGAGGACCCCCTAGAATGAATATGTCGGACAATGGATCCAACTTCAAGGGAGCGGAAAAGGAAATTCTTTATGCTTTAAGATCGTGGAAGCAGGAGAAAATCTCTAACGTATTCACAGAAAGTTTGATCCAATGGGAATTCAACCCACACGGTGCTAGTCACCAAGGTGGCGTGTGGGAGCAATGGAAACGGTCAGCTTATAAAAAGGAATAAAGAAGGCACCTCCAAGTTTACTTTGGTACCGTTTGTTCGACTTGTAAGTCCCCCAAGAGCAACGTTTAATCAATTTTTTTGAGTAAGCAACGTAGCGGTCAAATCCTTGTTCTCTCACAGGAAAATATCGATTGTTTGGCCTTGATTTCTGACCTCTCTGCACGATTGTTGACAAAATACTACAATTTGATTGGTTAGTTTCCTCTCCCTCATTTTCATAATGGAATGGTTAATTCCTCTACTACAGAAGAATGTTTGTATCCCAACAAGAAATTCCAGAATGATGAAAAGTTTTGATGCAAACAGATTTCCAAAGCCACTGGATGAACCCTGGAGCATGCAGATCTTGTTGGGACCATAGACTTGCGAGGTCTTTGGTTGGGGCAGTGCAAGGGACAAAAGAAGGTTTCGGTTTACAAAATTTTAAACCCTTCTATGTGAGCAGTGATAGAGAGAAAAGGGAAGCAGCCGTTCGCGAGATCAGGAGAGAGGAGCTGGAAAAGCGGAATCTTCATTTGGTACATTGCAACCAACAGGGCCAGCATGCACGCCGGGAAGAGTTTGTTGTGAACCGGAAACTCGGATGGAAAGAGATGTGGAAGTGGGTGCAAGCAAGAACATCCTTTCTAATTAAGTCGACATTTGATGTTATGCCATCACCAGTCAACCTTGTTTGCTGGAAGCTAGACAGCAACGAGAACTGTCGTTGTGGGAAAAGAGCAACGCTCAGGCACATTCTGTCAAATTGCCACCTTGCACTTAAGAGCTACACCTGGCGACACAATCAGGTATTGAAAGTAATTGGAAGTCTTTTGCGGCGGAAGATTAAAAATATTTAAGATGGAGAACAACCAAAAGTGGAAAAGATTAGAAAGAAAAATTTTCAAAAAGCGGGGGCAACAAGCTTGTCAAGGAGTCATTTGAAGACAGTAAGCATTGATGAGAGTTGGGAAAAGCATTGGAAAATCTCGGTGGATGGCCAGAATACCTTGGTCTTTCCACTTGTTTTAACAAAACAGCGGCCAGATAGTGCAGTGTGGAGTAAAGAAAGGAAAGTGGGGATTGTTTGGAATTGACAGTGCCGTGGGAAGAGAATCTCGCATGTGCAGAAGAAAGAAGGGACAGGAGATACGAAGAATTTCAAGGGAGTGTTGAGAAAAGGAATGGAAGATGGAGTACTACTATATAGCGGTATGTGCCCGTGGGTATATTAAGTGGTCACTTTCGATCCATTTCTTTTTTTATGTAATAATGTTGTGCTTGATATGAGCTCTTTTGTCATGTAGTTATTGCTAAGGTGCATTTCAAGTCGCCTTTAGCGGCCTATTTCCCATGTGAGGCATGGGAGAATTGCGCTTACATTTCATTGGAATCTTATAAGTCATTTTCGTCATACCCCTCCTCTCTGGTCATAGTCATGAGTATGAGCAAGTCCGTAAACTTTGACGTTGAGGAAACGTCTGTTGAGCCGTCAGTTCGGTCAAGTAATTTGATAGGTAGTAGGGCTCAACATTTAAGTGAATACATTGATTCACAGCTAGAACGTTTCCGTGTTACGGCTCCTTGTGTTTCCCTGCTAACCACGAAAATTTCGACCAAAATAAACTAAGTTGGTGTTCTCAAGGTCTATTTCTTGTTAGCACTACATTTATTTGTCTTCCATTATCAGGGACTGTCATTGTTTTACGAGCCATTTTCGAGTTGTTTGCTCTGTGCTGTTTTGAAATCGATCAATCATCGCTGATGTAGGAGAAATGTCCTTCGAGAAGTTCCTTCTGAGAGGAAAATCGCTGTGAAGAAACAGTTAATCGATGGCACTGTGGAAGAATCTTCCAACTACGGCGGTCTTCTGGCCTTTTCTATGTTCAAGTTTCTATCTCTTTCAAACTTGCCGCTGGATTCTCGAAGTTGAGGGGTTTCTGACTTATCTGAAGAGTTTCAACACTGTCGAAGAGGGAAGTTCTTATTTACTTGGTTGAATTTATTCCGATAAGGCAAAGCATGGAAAGGCACAGATATAGTTAACGATTGACGCTTCTATTTCTGCGTAAAGCTGATGTTTCATAAGAGGGATACTGTATTTGGGATATTGAATGTTGGATGTACAGTTTCTCCAGGAGTGGATTCAGAATAGTAACAACAGTGCTGTTGTTATGGACAACATTGTTGATTTCTTGAAAAGTTTGTTGCTTGAGATGACGTACCTAAAAATTACCAGTGGCGGCTGGCAGCCCTAAAGGATGGTGGGGCAGAGTATTACGAGATGGTATTTTGGGGCGTCGTCATAAAAATTTTCTTTTGAACCACGCCCTTTTGATTGCTTTCAATCCTTTTTTCTATAACAACGATTTATATTTCCATATGATATTTTATCTTATGGAATCCGTTCTCAACGGGATATCAAGGTTAGTTTAACAAAATAACGTCACAACTTAACGAAAATACTTGTGTGACCTACGCAAGTTATGTGCAACAAATGTTTTATATTAGAAATTAAAATCTCGGATATCACGCAGTAAAACAACGTCAGTACCACAACCTGAAAATGCATCTACAAAGAAGAAAAATATGATGAATCATACCGGTGTTACTGCGTACCCCTGCAAGCCCACTATCTACCCGATGTCAAATAGTACCTCTATGTTTACCTCTGAATAGATGTGATTTCCACAGCTCCACAGCTACTTTGTCAAATTTCCATGAATCATGTCGCAGTGTTAGCTTAACAATTTGAGAACTAGCAGCATTTCCATGGTTACGGGTGGGGCAAGGAGCCAAGATGCTCTTTTTTGACAAGTCTCAGCCAATGAAGTGCTGACGATTTACTCATCATCCACAAGAAAACAATAGCTGTAGTAGGGTAAGGCGCCATTTTACTCCTTGTCATCAAGAGCGAGGTTTGACCAAAAAATTATCAATCGCAAAACTTGTCAGACTGTACAATGACAACAATTTG
>JAAAKL020005393.1:0-19382 GCA_010016065.2 Carybdea cf. marsupialis auct. non (Linnaeus, 1758)
TGTTCGTCGGAGCTAAACGATTTTACCCCTGTCTTCGCAGAGGATGTTGCTGCTGTCATTAAAGCCTCGCTTAAGAAGTCCTGCGTCTTAGATCCGATTCCGGGATGTGTGCTTGCTAATGGTTTCACATACTGCTTCCTCTCATAACTAAAATCATCAACCCTTCCTTGAGGTATGTACCAGTAAAGATGAAGGAGGCAGCTCTTTCTCCTATTTTGAAGAGATTATCGTTAGATTTTGAAGTATATGACAACATTCGACCTCTTTCCAACCCTAGGTTTCTGTTCCAGGCAACAGAGAAAGTGGTAGCGTCTCAACTACTCGATTACCTTGCGACTCATCATCTTCATGCGCTTTATCAGTCTGCTTACAAGATTTATCACGGTACTGAGACATCAATTTGCGAGTACAGAACGATAAATTGCGTGCTGTAGATAACTAGGGGTCTGTTATTCTGCTACTTCTAGACTTGTCAGCCGCGTTTGACACAATGCGCCATGAGATAACTTTTACATAGATTATCCACCAGGTTTGGAATAGAGGGAAATGTTCTAGCTTCGTTCCGATCGTATCTCTCCAATAGTAAGCAGTTTGTTTGTATCAACGATGTCAGATCTTTGTCACGTAGTGTGGATTGTGGTGTGCCTCAGGGTTCGGTGCTTCGACCCATACTTTACTTGTTGTACACAATCCCTTTGGCGGACATTATACGTACGCGTGACATGTCCTATCACTTTTATACTGCGACATACAACTCTATGTCTCCTTCTACCCCTCCATTAAAGGTCACATGGACTCTGCTGTTCGCAAAATCGAAGCTCGTGTCGCTGATCTAGATCATTGGCTAATCAATAATAAATTAAAGCTTAATAAGGATAGAACAGAACCAGTCGCCTTGAGTTCAAAATATCGGACACAGCTGGACCTAGACATGGAAAATTGGAGTTATTTTTGATCAGTACATCTCCATGTCTGAACATGTAACTACTATCTGTAAGTCATCATTTTATCAGATTAGGAGGATTGCAACAATCAGAAAATATCTTGACGTAAAATCTACTGAACTTCTTGTTAGTGCATTTATCACATCGAGGCTGGACAACTGCAACGCTTTGCTGTATGGTATTAACAGTAACTTAGTGAATAAGCTTCAGTATGTACAAAATTCGGCGGCTAGACTAGTATCCGGTGTAAAGAAGCACAAGCACAGAGGTCCTATTTTGAAAGAACTGCACTGGCTTCCCATAGAACAGCGTATAATTTTCAAAATTTTACTCATGACATTAAAAAGCTTTGAATAACCTTGCACCGAAATATGTTTTTAATACGTTCTCCAACTACAAGCCTCCTAGATTGTTACGATGTTCGTTAGCAAATTTACTTACAGTGCCTAGATCGAACAAAAAAACCTATGGTGACAGAGCGTTCAGTGTCGTTGTACCTCGGTTATGGAACGTGACTCCACCTAACATTACTGCTGCAGCAAGTGTGGACCAATATAAACGGCTCCTTAAGACACACCTCGTTTGTCTGACTCTTAAAATTCTCTGGTCAAATCTCTGTTTATAAAACCTGGTTCCTTACATCAGAAACCAGCAGCAAAATGTCCAGCAGGTAAAACCCAGGATCAAATTTAAACTTAGATGCTGGCAGACCGGATAACCTGACGTCGTTACCTTGCTACGATAACTTTGACCAGCGTGCGTTCTTGTGCATAACATCCAAAGGTATCAGTTTGACTTAGAAGCTTTAACTTTCAAACTTAGAACATCTGATTAAGTTCAAAAAGAGAAGCACGTAAACAATTTTTATGAGAATGATAAATATTATGAGTACGTAAAGAATTTTTATGAGAATGATAAATATTATGAGCACGTAAACAATTTTTATGAGAATGATAAATATTATGGTACAATTGACATTTTCAATCAAACTATTACTACCATACCTAATTGTTTTTCCAGGAATCTCAATGCTGCAATCTCGGAGTGAGTACAACCTCCAACAAAAACTATTAATACAACTTTTGCTGCTGCTTGTGATGGCAATGTAGTGCTGCTTTGAGCTGCAAAGATAAGAAAAAACGGAAGTATAACTGAAATAAAATTTGTATTGTGGACTCCTGTAAATAGGCAGACAGGGGAATTGTACAATAAAAATTACCACAAGTAGCCTTCGTCGAACTATGGTTAAAATGCAACTATTCGAATAATGTATCCGTACGGTGGCTGCAAGTTAGCTGACAGCAAGTAAGATAACAGCACGTAAAGCTGACAGCAAGTACGCTGACAGCAAGTACGCTGACAGCGAGTAAGCTGATAGCAAGTTAGCCGGTAGCACGTTAGCTGGCAGCAAGTACGTTGACAGCGAGTAAGCTAAAAGCAAGTAAACTGACAGCAAGCAAGCGAGCTGACAGCAATTAAGCTAACAGCACATAAAACAGACAGCAAGTAAGCAAATTGCAAGTAAACTGACAACAAGCAAGCTGGCAGCAAGTAAGCTAGCAGCAAGTAAGCTGCCGGCAAGTAAGTTGACAGCAAATAAGATGGCAGCAAGTACGCTGACAGCAAGTACGCTGACAGCAAGTACGCTGACAACCAGTAAGATGATAGCAATTTAGCCGACAGCACGTTAGCTGGCAGCAAGTACCGTAATTGCAATTAAACTGGGGCCAAGCGTATAACGAGCAAGCGGTAACAATCTTGACGGCTATTGGCAACTGCACGTGCAAAATCAATACAGTTGAAAAGTGTGGCTACGTTTGGAAAATGCTTTCAGTATATCGTAAATTAGAAAAACGTTTTGAACATTTCTGTAGCAACACTAAATTGCTCATTTCTTGGTGAATCATAGAACGAAGGTATGGTGTAAGAATACCAATCGGATAAAGAAGGACCGCTCGAAATTTAGCGTGGTTGTTCCAGTCCCTCCAGCATGACGTTTGAACAATACGTTACTGAACACGCAAGACATCTGAATATGCATTGCAAACGAACTACGCATGACATTAAAACTATGCGTCTCTGAACTACGCATGACATATGAACTATACTTGACTGAAATAAGTGTCTTGTAAACGTCACTCCCGTCATCGCTTTTTACCTATTGGATGTCGGGCTTGTGAAGTCATAATCACGAGCACTACGAAAGCTTCTCCACATGTTTAAGAAGGTCTTCAGTTTAGGAGAGCTTTTTGGACCGCATATGCAGAAGATATGAGCTTGCAGCTTCTAAGCTGTTTGTAAAATCACGCTGCATGTCAAGTCAAGTGAATATAACATAACATAACATGGGATAACATAGCATCACAGAACATAACATAACATGGCATAACACAGCATCACAGAACATAACGTAAAATAACATAATATAACAAAGCATAACATAACAAAATAAAATAGGATAGCATGGCATAAAATAGCACAGCATAAAATACCATAACAGAACGTAAAATAACAAACATAACATATCATGGCATAACACAATATAACATAGCATAACATAAGATAACATAAAGTAACATAACAAACACAACAAAACACAACATAACATAACATAACATAACATTGCATAACATAACAAAAGAAATTAAGATAACATGACATAAAATAGTACAGCATAACATAGCATAACAAAACAAATAATACCATAATCGTATCGACTATCACCATTCACAGTAGGGGGTGATTCAATACAAATTCATAGTCATACGCAAAGCGAAAGAAAGTACACAGTATTAAAAACATTAGCTTAAGAAAAACATTAAAGCTGTATATGTAAAAGGAAACAAAATTTTAAAATATAAGATTGAAATGTACAATCGACAATTGCGAGGTATGCTATCCGCTAGGGCATTAGTAAAAAATAGCGTTCGTTTGTTTTTTCTATACGTATATTCAGAGATGATTGTCTACAATCATAATCGCTATTCTTCTAGTTTGACACTGCTCCGTAACAGTGACTGAGTTGAGCCGTTTTCGTTTTATAAATGGGGATGTGTAACGATTCTCGGACAAGTGTTTTGCTTCATGAATTCAGTGTGCAAAAGTCACAAGAAAGCATATTCAAGTTCATAAATTAGGCCCGTACGGTCAATAGATAGCTAAAACGCTACATTATACAAGCATTGGAAAATGGTAAATGCAATATCTACCTCGCACGGACTTGCTCTTCACTCTTTGTCGATATTGAAGGTTAAATGGCTTTAGCATCTCCTCCACTAACACAGATCCTTTCTTTAAAATCTGTTACAATAAATATATGAGTGAAGGCTACAACGATTTAAGACAGTAAAAATCTCACAGTAAACGCCAATCCTCGAGTACACGCGTTATACAAGAGCAGGGTCTAAAAGGCACGGCAACAATAACAGCCACCTTCTCTAGTATCTTTAGAAGGCTACATTCACAATAAGAGTGGTAAGTAAGAGTGGTTTAAGTGTACAATACATCAGGCATAATTATCATACTTTCTCTACACAATTTCATATAATGTCTGAGTTTTAGTTCTTTAACATATCAACTTGAAAAACACCAATGCATATTCTATTTGGAAAATTACTTCGAACCAATATAACTTCGTTAAGAATGGCCTAAGTGATACTGGTATATTTCAAAAGAATATTTGGTACCCTGGTTTTGAAGGAAATATTTACGGTCACCATGTGCTACAACAGCCGTTTATGAAGATACAACCAAACCGCAAACCCATGTTTGGCAAAATCGTCCAAGGTTACACGACGGCAATGTAGTGTTGAGTACAGAATTTGCTTAAAACCGTAGAAACACTCCGAAATTTCATACATGATTTAGTGGGGATTCTCGATAGATAAAGTCAGTAGCTAGCAGAATCCATTCACAAATCGCCCGTGAAGGGAAGGTACAATATTCCCTGACACAAAATTGTACCGAGCACGACATCGTATGGTCACGAGTATGAACCAGTCGATCATACACCGTTGTTGGAAATTACAATCGATACCGATCAATACCGATCAATACCGATCAATACCGACCAATACAAATATTTCCACAGGGGCAGATACAGAGAAAACAAAAAACCTATAGGAAACTAAATGTTTGCAGAGACTGGCCGTGAAAAACTTTCGGATGCAGCAGTTTATCTGACAACCTATCCCATCTCGTCAACGATCCCACAGAAGGTATGGCGGAATGACATCTCGAATTCATAAATTCTGCAAAGCTTTGTCTTTGCCCCGAAGAGTTAAAATTTCTAGTGAATGTACATGCACAGAACGAAACGTAATCTAAGAATTTCAGTGCTGTTTAGAAAGAAAATAACATAAATTGCACTGATTAGTGATATTGTAAAATTGATAGAGGGAGGGAAACCCTTTACGTGGTGGCTCTGATTCGACGCCATTGCTTACTTAAAGCATCCGTTCATTCCTGCAAATCCCGATATTTTGCCGCCAATTTTCTTGCAAGATGAAAAAACATTTTATGCGACCAAATTGGAATCACTGGCTACAGAATAACAGTCGTTATTTAGTGATGTTAAAGACGTGTTTCGTACAGTATCTTCTGCAAGCTGCTAAATACATTTCTGCCTGTAGAGAGATATCACTGATTAACGAATTCCCTAGACAAAATAAATTAGTTTTTCCACCCAGTGGGATAGTTCACATAGTGGGATGGACCACATAGTGGGATGGACCACATAGTGGGATGATCTACAAAATGGGATGGTCCACATAGTGGGATGGTCCACATAGTGGCATGGTCCACATAGTGGGATGGTCCACATAGTGGCATGGTCCACATAGTGGAATGGTCCACATAGTGGAATGGTCCACATAGTGGAATGGTCCACATAGTGGAATGGTCCACAAAGTGGGATGGTATGGAGGAATGACACTTTGATGAGAAGTAAAATGAGTTGGAATTCAAATCATAAGACCAACACAGACATCATCTTGAAGCATTGTAATGTAAATTAACTTATGCATGTTATGATCCACACTTATGCATGTTATGATCCACACTTATGCATGTTATGATCCACACTTATGCATGTTATGATCCACACTTATGTTATGATCCACACTTTAACCTCTCTATTGTGTACAACCAGTGAACTGAGGGTTGTTCTTCCATTACGCAGTGGGACTGCCGAAGCATCGTTGGTGGGAACATTGTGAGTACAAAAAGGTCAGTTTGGTCCCACAAATAGGGCTCAAAAGGTCGACTGCAGATGAGTTACACCTATCACCGAATAGTGGGGCTGGAGTGGGTTAAAGGAGGTAAACGTAAAAAAAACATGACGGCAAAATTGAGGGCCGAAAAAAATTGTCCACTTAGGGAAGTGGTTCAGAAACTGGGGTGGCCCACATGCGGGGTTCCAATGTATGTTTTAAGTCACGGGTAAACTTACAGAAATGTTTTAAGCAACTTCCAGGAAACACTATGCCGAGCATGGAGTCGCAGACAAGTAAACTCTGCCGTTGTAGGCTTAGCTGCTGGTAACACATACCATCATGAAACTTACGATTAACTGCCATGAGCTCGAGTAATACGTTTTCTCACGAGATCAATTGTAAAGGCGCTAAATTGCCGACTTGATGTATTCCTTAAGTTCAAGTAACTTTTCCTCACCGTTGATGGGGCTTAAAAAGCTAAATCAGCAGATCTACAGTGACTTTCGCAACACCTACATTCATTTCATTCCAGCTTCTTACCTCTTCAACGAGCTTCCCGATCAGCGGAGAGTAGCCCCCTGCAAAGATGTATGCCATATCATTGGGATACCTGAGATCAATTGCATCCGAATTTTTCGGAACCTATAAATACCAGGAGAATAAAAGTGTCTATTTTGCGAACAAATTGAAATACAAATATAATACGAATAAGTACAACAACATTATTGACAACAAAATGTCCTTAAAATCGAAAGTATCCCAAAATCACTTTATTTGATTTGAACAGAGCCGGTCTTCAACATTGTAGAATTGTCAAGAAACTCGCCCACGACTATTTCGGCTCGACAAGGCATCACAATCTACTTTATGATTAACACAGTTTCTGACATAGCTATTTTCAAAATCCATGTGTCCACTCAATATGAAAATTTGTTTGGGGTCCGCACCTACAAGTGTGGAGGGCCACAGTGGAGGGATCACTGATCTGGGACGAGTGACGGCATGCACAAAGATGCAGACATTAACTATTTAGAGAATTTCCGTGCTGTCAAATAACATGATTGTTACTCATCCATCTGCTGCCATCAATGAGATTGTACCTGCTATCGCAGCTGAATGAAATTATAACTCTCTCAAGGTAAAATTAGGTTCGGTACAGTTGCCCAGCTAACAACAGTCTTCGATATTTTCACTCGGACTGCCCATGCGAGTTTCCAATCGGGCATTTTTTATGTTCCGTCATAAATCTGCCATATAAGTAACCATAGAGCACACAAAGAGAAACTATCAATTATTCCAAAGGCAAAATTGTCGACTCTCAGAATGTACTACGGTCCCACTGTGACTACGACATAAGGGGCATTTTAATCTCCGAGAATCGCATGCAACTCAGTGAAATATTTCGTAACTGATAACTTAGGTCTGCATTAAATCGTTGGCCAGTAGGAACCACATGTCGATGTATAATGAACAACGATTCGCAACTATAGTACAATGATCGATGAACATGTTAACGAAAACCCAATAACAACGTCAAATTCATTCATTTTCCTGACGAAAAAGTATAAGTCTTGCTACCACAGTTACCTTCGCTTTTGCTTACTATCATAATCACTCCTATTTTCCAGAGTTTAGTTCTTTAACTAAGAACTTCAAAAGCTAACGATAAGTCAGGCCTGTGCTCCGATGAAACTTTGAAGATCGTCAATTCCTTACGGTTTCTTAAGTGCTAGCTAATTGGCGTATTCAGAGTGGTTCTATTAATAACAATATAAAATATCTCTCTTTTCTCTCCATACCCATATTTTTGCCTGTGAAACATACAGTCAAAGAAAGCATCTCGGACCAGAATTAAACTTGACATATTAAATCTTGTCCCTCTAGACAGTATATTATAAACCTGAGATTATAAAAGTGCATTGATAGACAGCCCCACAAAATGCGACAGCGATGTTGGGACCAGCCTCGTTCTGCATATCAGGCCCGTTTCTCATTTCCGGTACGAATTTTTAACAAGAGTTTTGTTAGCTGGAAATCAAAACTTCTTTGAGAATTCCCTTTTATATATTATTGAAAGGGCTGAAAATATCTCAAATGTACTGATTGAGGATGCCTAGTTGTTGCATAGTCATTTGCTCATCATATAACGCGAAGACGATGTTTCTTTATCTCAGTTTTTTTCAAAATCCAAAACGCCAAGACTGATCATGAGTGGGGCCAAAAGCTGGCTATTTTGACAGCCGTTTGACTCGGATTTATTCTGCTCATTTTGAGGAGGGCTGCATATACCGAGGTATGTTACCAACTTTATTATCATCGATTCACAAACGTTTGGGATGAGTGAAAACTCAGTACGCACGGAATCAAACACACGCCTTGATACTGATATTACTATGGATGATTACAGATACCATGTGCATATGCTCGGTTACCCGGTATGCCCATGAGTAGCTACGTCCATACGCACGATCACTCGAAGTTTAAAACCCATTTTTCCTATTTACATAAAGAAAACATACCTTCCTGTAATGAGAGTGGACTTCACAAACACCGACGTGCACAACCGATGTTCGAGAGACCCTTGATGACATGTCTGCACCAGTTATTCCCAGATATTAACCCTACTGTTTCGGCTGTGCAAAATTTCTTGTCAATTCCTCGCTACACTGTCTTGCTCTTTCACGTCACTCGTTCTTAGGTTTAAATCTATACTTTTGACGACTGATTTAAATAACAAATGCTATATTCCCTCGTCTCCGAGCTTTAGGTTTAGCTTTCATTTCTAGGTATTTCCTGCCTTTACGAGTTTGTATTGTTCCGACTAGTCAGTGGACAGTTTTGAAATAACTGGAATCGCTTCTAATAATTCTTCAAAAGTAACTGAGTCGGAAAGAACATCCAAATTGAATAATTCAAGTGCTTAAGTAAGTAAGACAAGTAAGAGAGAGAAAAACGACGTATTTGTTTTGACAGGAAGCACAATTCACCCGCTGCTCGAACCCAGAATTTGTATCCGTGAGACATTCACGAAAGTTGAATGTGTCCCCATGGAAGGACCCAACATCGACCGGACGAAAAACAAAGAAATTTATTGTCTCGATCTGGCGCTGCATATCTATGAGTTTCATAATCTCTGTTTTAAAAGAGTCGAGGTAATGGGTCAAAGAGATGGGCAAACTTATATAAAAGCATTAGCATATAAATTAATAGATGTCTGTAAAATCACTTCTTACCAGATTCAACTTCTTCCGAATCCTTTGAAAATAGCCTTTCCTCTACAAAATAAAATGAAGTGTAAGTGACAACAGATTATGTATGTATGTATGTATGTATGTATGTATGTATGTATGTATGTATGTATGTATGTATGTATGTATGTATGTACGTATGTATGTATGTATGTATAAGAGTACTATGTGTGTATGCTCTCCATGGATAAAAAATAATTGTCAACAGTAGACATGAGCTATGGAAATGTATAGAAAACTTCTCGAAATGATCTAAAGGGAGGCGTGCTATATAAATGCAATTTATTTTATTTCCCGAAGCATCCATTCCTGTGCATCATTTTCTAGCATTGATTTCGTACCCAAAGGTTGTATAGGATACTTAAGGGTAATGAAATGTAGATGCTCTGACGTATTCTGTGGTATAGGCTAGGAATAGAATGGTATATCAGTCAATGGTATTTGTCTTTAATTCAATGATGACTTATGAAAGTGTCATATATATTGTCACTCACCTTTTTATAATCTTAGAATGCTACATTGTCAATAGCTGGGGGCAGCAGTCCTGTCAAGAAAGACGAGCTATCCTTTAAGGAAGACATTGACTTGGCAATAGGTAACTTCGCTGTGTAAAGTGGCTTTTTGTATCAAGCTGAGATCATCTGGTACCAGTTTTCGCTAATTTCATGCATTGGCTTATCTTTCCTGAAAGCCTATGACTCTTGACTTGAATATTCAATATATTGTTCTCTTCGGCTTAGAAGCTGTTTATTAACTTGCAACCCGAAATAGCATTGAAAACGGTATGAATCTCGTACTAGCTTGAAACAGTGAGAGGCAATTTAAAAGAGACAATCTTTTGAGCAGCGATGCAATTCAATGGATGGAGTTTCCATTTTACCCCTTATAACCACCGCATGACTTCGGTTCTAGAAATGGTACTGAGTACTAACCAATATAATGTTGACCGGTGCCAATTAATTGAACTAATTAGTATATTTATTTATTAGTAACTAGTATCAAGTATATTTGATAAAAGGGGAATTAGTGCAACAAGGTATTATAGTGAGTGGAATTTTCTTGAATTTACTGCTTATAGTTTTACTATATTTTTGACAAGTTATTGGATGTAATGTAAGTAACAACAAATTATTTTAGTGGTATAAGCAGGGGATTACGAGACAAACATCAGATTTTTACACCAAAACGTCATGATGCAGTGATTTAGTATTTATACATGAAGAGGAGAGAGAGAGGGGCGGGGGGATTTTGCCTAAAAGCAAAGTAGGCTTACATCGGGGTGAGAGGATGCGAGAAAGGTATCCCCCAATAAGAACGTACAGCAGTTTGTGCAAATCAGTGCCTCGAAATTTACATCAACTGTACTTGTACCCGCACAAACTGCTTCGCAATATGAACAGATATCTCCAGTACAAGCAAACAACTCGTAAACACTTTTAAAGGACATTTGGTTTCTACTTGGCACACAAAGCAAATGAACGCTCTGAAATATAAAGGCAACATCGTTTATTACTGAATACGATTTAAAGCTCAAATGATGTTGTGGCCACTCATGCCATAAGCGGCAGGTGCAGTGCCCAACCGGTCTAAATCCACCCGTATTCCATTATACATTCTTAGAGACCTGAATTTATGGAAACTGCTATAGAGAAACAGCAATGTAAAGTAGCACTAATCTCTAGGTGGCTTCTAGGACGTGGCTAGAGTTGACTTAAATAACTGAAACTAATCTTTTAACGGCTCTGTTACTCGATATTTTTAAAGCCCTAGGTTTGAAGAAAAACGCTTGAAGTACAGGAAGAGTGTACAGTATTTACTTACTTTTGGAATGCCCCATATAATTTGCATTAAAGGGAAGGCGGCAATTCTGTGAGAGGGACAACGTTTTATACTTTTTTTCGTTAGGCTGTAGTAAAGGGTTATTATGGAGTAGTGCTATCTAACCCCACCCCCAATAATGTAGGATATGGGAGGGCGGCTCCCAAGACTGACAAGGTATATGATGGTCTTGTACAGGTTCATCGCTTATCCCTCCTTGCCTAAACCATATCATGGAATATGGAAATCATTGTCTGTTTACGTGCAAACGCTATGTTATGCACATAATACTTACACATGTAATGGGCATCGCAGAGAACTAATAAGTATGCTCGTATGGATACCGGGGTAACGTTCTCTTTTTACGATCAGTTACAAAATGGACTATAAAAGAACTGCTATTAGTTTCCTGTGTTGTATCAGATGTGTAGATAAGTATGGATACATCCTACGTAAGTATGCAGTAACACGCGGTACTATCTTTACGGAGACAAAAATTATACAGATCTCCTTCCAGTTATGCTCAAATAGAACTAAATGTTTTTATTACTGTACAGTTAACCTTCTTTACGTCTCTACGCCCTCAAGATTGTCTATCGCGTACTTAATGCAGGCTGTGATTAGAATTAGGTTGCCAAATTTAAAGTAAATCCCAAAGTGGTTAATCTTTTGTCATATTGTACTGCAATCTTGTACATGCTCCCCTTTAAAAAGCCTAGATCCTTCCAATGGTTTATAGATTTTGACAGCTTCTGCCTTGATTGTGTTAGGCACTTTGATACCTCAGCGCATGATACATTAGGTAGCTTCGTTTTGTTCTTCAACCATCCATTTGTAATTGTATACGGGTGGGTCATCCAGCTTTGAACCATTTGCTGGCGTTAAGTTAATTACATCATGGGTGCCATTAAATAGTGGCGCATGGAGTTGTTATGGGTGCGGCATTGGTTATCATGTTGTAGGCATATGTGGGCGAAGTAATAATTATTTTCAGCACGATAGTGAACGTGGTCTACTTAGAGAGTGTAGTACCAGATGTAAGATACAAAGTTATTGCACTACCTAAAATGACAGGGACCAAAGGACATGATCACTGGACAATAAGCATGATGAACTATGTAATAAAGGTTATCATTCGTTTGCTAATAAACTGTGTTGGTGGTCGAACCGAGATATGATATTAGCAGCATTATAGGTCGCTCAAGACTTATTCACACGGAGTGCAATTTTTGTCTGGCAACGCCCAGCTGAAATAACTTCTGAGAAGCAAGAACATCTTTGTACTAACTCGACTTCTACTAGAGACAGACACCTATGCCCATGCGCTTTATTGGATACAGCAACGTAAACTATTGAAAGGAAAGGCTATCATTCTTTCACAGTTGTGGTGAAAGCGGCTGAAAAAGAGAGCCCTTGACAAAGAGCAGGTTACTTTAAAATCTGGATAAATTCTTAGGTAGTACATTGCTTATGCCCTAGCAGTTTTATGGGAGAACGCTCGACCGTTTGACAGACTACACAAAAGCATTTGGCTTGTTGAGTATTAACGGGTTCTTGTAAACCTGTACTAGAGCAATCAGCTGCAGTGCAGCTCAGTGGGAATGTGGCGATTGGCAAGGTGTTGAGTACGGTTTTCTGTCTAGCAAGGCTGTATAGGGTTACTACATATACTTAGTTTATACACTGAATCAAGCATCGCTTTGAAATCTGGAACCGTTGTATATGAGTTTTTTTCGTATGCAGACGCCACAATAACTCTAGCAAGGTTATAACAAACTGCAGGTTACTAGTAGCGAACTGGAAACTGCTATTAAAGCATAAGTCTGGCCAACGATGACACACAGTCGAGACCTGGACTATAAGCAAAACGGTTAGAAATGGAATAGAATGCTTTGAAATGTAGTGTTAGAAATGTATATATGCCGCAAATGGTATTGTTTGAACACAAATTATTGGACACAATCTGGAAAAGGGAGATGCAAATCCTCTCGCAGAGTTTTGGGAAAGAGCTGTTGAAGCGCCAGGCCGTTACAGGTTATATAGACGTGGAGCGATCATGTTTTAGACAAGGTCTACCATTCCTATAAGCAATGGCTGAAATCAGAAGCGAAAGAGTAAGTACGATACTACACACACTTAACGGCAGAAGAAGCTGGACCAACATCTTACTTTCACAGCAAAAGAGTAAGCACAAGGGCATGGAAGTACTTTTTCTCACAGCATTTGACCCAGCTGAACCAAAAGCCCGGTGATAGGAGCCCGCTGTAGCTATTTATGTCTTGGCCTTTACTGATTTATTTATTTTATTTATGGAAGACTCAATGGGTGTTTAACTTAGTTTACGAAACTGCTTTCAATGAAGGTCACAGACAAGACAACATGATATGCAACATAAAAAGGAAATCGAGCAGTAGTGATGTTGAACTAACAAGAAGATAGTAGCTGAGAATTCGGAGTATGTTTCTTATATATCTACCTGAGTTATTAACATGTTATGTTACTTGGTTACCTACATTTGAAATTGTTGCTCCTTAATAGAATAAGGCGCCCTAGTACATTTTTATTTTACCGTGCCGACTACTATATACTTGCCATCTCAACATGTTTGTGTAAGTGCCCCTTTTCGCTCGTGTTAAATAACCGCAACCATATGCAGGGACTTCACCTGATACATACAACAAACATACCCTTTTTTTCTGCTGTGCTGTTGTTGCCATCCTAGCCATTCTAATGCGTCGTTAGTAAAATTGTCTCCTTTATTTCTGTGAAGTATCTTACTGGCTCTTCTCTGAATTATTTCTAATTCATTGCCATGGCCTACACCACAACCATGAAGTGCCATGTCGTAGGAGTCTAGTACAGGAAGGTCCATGACCATTCATTAATGGTTTGGATGCTTCTTATGTCAACATTGTATGATCCTTCAGAGCATTACAAGCATTTTAGATGTTTCCTAACATATCATACGTGTTCGTTAACCCAGGGGGTCTTGTCTCTGGGGCTTTGAAGCTTTCCGTATTCCTAGTTAGGTGACCATTTGATCTTAGTGTTACGGCATAAAACCCCTGTCGTTGTAGGCGTTTTGCAAGTTACAAAACTTCTTCATGTTAAAAGGGAGCTTCTTTGCATGAATTCAGCAGGAAACACTGGACCACTAGCGTATATTATTATGCTCCAGGTTAAGGTACGTTCGATTTTCGACAGTTTGGAGATGGAAATAAGCAACCTTGTCGTTAGCGTAAATAAAGAGAAAACTGAATGCATGATTGTAGGTCATTTATGTGTAGGATATACAGTATGAGGCCAAGAATACTTTCCAGTACTTCACGGTATAGCGCAGTCACAGGAGTGTATTGCTTATTTTTTATACTAATTTGTGATCTATTTGTCAGATTATTTTATACATTGGATCATTTTATGAAAAGTGTGAAATGTTATATTTAAAACTAGTTATTAGTGCTAGCTAGAAAACGTTCATCACGTCCATAAACAATAGTAATCAGGGGTTAATGATGCCGCCGAAAAAGGGACTACTCGAAGGGTCATTTTCCTGAAAACTGCACATACACTGCCTTCTCTTCTAACTTAACAAGTACTGGAGATACAGAAATTGGCTGATGATTATCCAGTAGTTCACGACTTCCTGTCATACGCAATGGAACAGCTCTCGCCCCTTCAACTGTCACATTTCCTGATGACGAAGAGTGATTCACAACTTCCATAATGTACCCTAAATGTTCGAAAAGTCTTAGCTACTTGCGGCAATGGGTAATGGTGGTCTGTAAAATTTATGGTGTGGGGTGCAGCAGTCATTCAATTCATTCTAGAAATCATTAGAAGGTTCTGCAATTAAATTATTGTCTGTGGATTACCAATATTTCCCTGCATCTCTTTGCACCGGTATTTTTGTTTCTCATATTATACTGTTTAGTAACGTGGTACCTAAGCCACTTGTAAGCTGTCCAATCTGTTTGGGGTTTAACAATCAACTCTTTGAAACCCCAATGCTCTTTGCAAACGAGGAGACACGCTTATCATTAACATTTTACGGGTAATCTTTTTTCCAAGCAGTGCTTGCACTTATTCGTCCACAGATTCCGTTGGGGAATTTATGAAAATATTCCAGTGAGTCATAGGGACTATCATTTGGATATATGACATTTCTAGGAGATAGTTTGCATGTATTATTTTGCTTACAGCTACTAACGTTTAATGATTGCTTAGGCTAGACGATTTAATCTTGACCATGGTTGTATTTTTAACTTAATCGGTAGCAAAAAGAGTGGAACTGTCTTGGGTAGTTCTTGTAGCGTCGGTCATTAACTGACTCAGATTTATATTCCAAATTATTCCCTTGACTTCTTTGGTGACTCTTTTGATCAAAATGTAGCTCGTAAGTCGCAAAATATGGAATCTCCGGTAATAGTGAATACCTTATTTTCCGCACAAGCAGTGTCTACAATTGGAAAGGAATGGCTTTTTACAAAATGATTTTAGTATTCTGCTTTCACTCAAGAAGTTGCTTTGCCAACCTATTCATCGTAACATAGATAACAATTCTTTGACACATTCAGGTATATCACGTCACCATCAGTGATATTACTACGTAGCTAGCTTGTGGCAAAAGTGAGAATGTTATTCGTGATATGAGTAACAAGAATGCTCAAGCTTTCGGTGAACAATCTTTGCTCCTCAAGCATCAGAAGCCAAAGTTAAATTGGGGCAGATAAATCTTCTCTTTACGTTTCCTTGTGAGCGCTCCTTATCCTGCGTATCAGAAGCAATGGGACAAACTTCGTTTCTCGCTTTTTACTTGAAATTTAAATTGTTATCCTATACAACCCCGAAGTCTCGATGGCATTTTTCTATTAAAATCTATATTCCTTTACATGGCAGTGCAAAGGTGTTTGATGGCAGAAAAGCACGGTCCTTCATAGATAGAGCAGGAAGCAATGTCAACACAGCCAATGTCACATTTTGTACTTCCACCGTCTTCATTGAATGAAACATTCCAGTACTTAGTTTTTTGTTATGATACGATCAAAGACTCGAACACACGAAGTGAGGCTACACCTCAAATAGAAAGCCTCATATAACAAAGAAGAAGTTCACGAGTTCTTAGAATTGCATCAAATTTTAACGTACTCCCTTAATAAATGCTTGTTTGTTGTTGGGTAGTTCCACTATTAAGTGACCAGTCATCGATGTCAACGTCCGCTTTACAGGCTGCAACCCAGGGGGAGTCACTGCTACTGTCGAACCTTGCTGGATTAGCAGTTTGGTCTACTTTCTTGCTCCTTTCACTAGGATATCGTCTTGGCTTGGGGCAAAATTTTTGCGAAATTCCCGGGGGCGTTGCAATTATAACATCTCCTTTCTCATGAACTTTGGCTACGTCCTTTTCCTCTCTTTGAGCGAACAAACATTGCCCTTTCGTTACTGTCTTCGTCAACATGTCATTCGATTTTCCTGCGATTCTCTCTGTCGCTGTTCCTCTTCTAGTAAACGCTGCTGAACTATTGTCCATGTCAACTCGCTCATGGTTCCTAATGCTACAATAAAGGTGTCGAATGAAGATGGCAGCCCTGCTAAGAAAATTTCGATTGCATCGCGATCTTCCACTTTAACTTCTTCTGCAGGTAGCTTGTCTACGAGTCCCTTCACATAATTGATGTGATCCAGAACTGGAGTTCCGTCTTTCATCTCCGATCTTTAGAGTTGCTTTCGTAGTCTCAGTCTGCACTGAAGAGTGTTTGCGTCATACTGACCCACAATAGCCTTCCATGCATCTTGCGCCGTACGATTCTCGCGAACAAGAAATAACTGCGAGTCTGCTATTGACAAGGTAATGATTGCGTATGCCTTGCTGTCAAGCTGCTCCACTTTTGCAACTTCATCCGTTTTCGGTTGTGTCGAGGACAAACTTCCACGAACACCTATCTCTACGACCGGGCACAGATCGTTTGCCTTCAAAAATGCTTGCACTCTAAACTTCCAATTTGCGTAATACTCGCCATTTAACTTCTCAATCTGGAGTTTTCCGAAAACATCCATGCGTCCACTCAAAGGAACAAGTCATTCATCATCATCTTTCAATCTAAATGCCCATGAACACACTGGGCCCATAACCTGTTTAAATATACGCGCAGATGGGCTATATATCGAGGGATGAAGGATTAAAGGAACATAACTAAAGAGCATTTGTGACTGAAACGTACTTGAGATCAATCAACTGGAACATACACTGAAAGTGCAAAACTGAAGTGGAAATATATACACGTGCTGGAATTACAAGAATCAACACGACATATACGGTCCTTTCAAGTTAGAAGATCGAGCCTCGATCTGGACTCAGCCTCGCAAATCTACGTCATCAAAAGCTTCCAAAGTAGGGCTAAAATGTGTAGTCTGTCATACATGGAACAACGATGTCTGGTTTCTCTTCGTTTATTACGATAAATTTCAGAACTTTCAGAAGCAACATGGAGTCTCGTATTCTGGATATCGCAATGCATAACTTGAACAGTTCTGTTAAACTGCAAGGGAGCTTTACGTCCCGAAACACGAAGAAGTAACTCCCAAACAAAAAACAGTGAGCGCCTGTGTGTACAAGGACGAAACGATACCCGAGTTTAGTTGACTGAACTGTCAGAAGTTCCAAATTGGACTGACTCGTTAGAATTTCTTGCTGGCATTGACTTAGGAGATACTTTTGCATACTCGATGGCCCCCGGTTGGTCGCCCGATAAGCTAATGCTATATAAGAAAAGCCATGGATACCGTATGTTTGTTGATTAAGATGTTGCTTGTGTCCAGATTTGGTCGCAACTGCAGTTTCGTCCCCACCGAAATCACCGAAACTATAGTCCGAACGAAATGAAAGGCAAGTAATATAGGACATAAGCAACTCAATGAAAGCAAATGAATATTTCTTGCCTACTTCTTATTTAAAATATAAAGCGTTATATACACCCGTAGTGTGTATTACGATTCCAACAGGAGTGCAACAGTTCGCTGTCTATTTGCCATGGACGAGATATCCATTTGTTAAACGGAGGTTATCATTATTAGAGTTGGCGGGAGTCAACCGTTTAAACGTTACTTTACTAGTTCTATCGTCACTTGGGCACTTTTACTGATCGATCAGCTGTATTAGCCCCCGTCAACTACCATTACAACTACCTCCGTCGTGGCGAACGAATATCTCGTCCATGGCAAAAAACAGCGAACTGTTGCACTTGTGTTGGCATCGTGATACTCAGTGCGGGTATATATAACACTGTATATCCTGAACAAAAAGTAAACAAGGAATATTTATTTGCTTTTATTAAGTTGCTAATGTCGTAATAGGACAGTCCTACACTACTTGTCTTGTAAGTTTTATTTCGTCGGCACAATATTTTTGGTGACTTTAGAGAAGGGTATGAAACTGCAGTAGCGCCAAGATCTGTTCACGGAGGGCCCATGGAATGGAGGAAATCGTAGTTTTTATAAAGGCCACAGACAACATAGAGGTATCTATCAAAACAGGATATTCAGCCTAGGCTATTTTAAGATTAAATGGATCAGTAAATTCTGGTGCCTATGAACGATCTGGACAAGTAGGCTACACAATTGTTGTGTTGGCTAGGTGTTTCTCGTTATATCTGCCACCAACTCTGACAAGTCTCGTAATCCCTTGCCTTGAACTTCTGTTTAAAAGATCAAAATGACAAGTAGCGTTATCAGACAGCTTGCTAGTTCACTTGTTTCTGCTGCATGTTTGTGTTGTTTTGTAATGTCGTAATGACAACAATATTGCATGTCACATTCAGGAAAACCGGCACTTTGACAACCTCATCACAGTAAACCTTCCTAACTGCGTTTAGACAATGGGAAAATGTTGTGAACATATTCGTGATAAACTGTTCAGATCCAATCCTGTCTGTCTTTAAGCCATTTGAATACGTATATTTCGGGTATTTATTTTCATCTGTGAAGGAACGGGGTAAAGGGTAACATCCTTCAGATGAGGATACTTGATAATGTTCTTTGCTTCTCTGTACCAGCGTTGCAATGAGGTGTGTTACAATAGTACTTGGGCATGGTGTCGGTATACAGCAATGTTTCTGAAGAAGTATCGAAAGTATGTTGAGTAAGTTCTGAAGCTTGGCTAATAC
>JAAAKL020005394.1:0-19382 GCA_010016065.2 Carybdea cf. marsupialis auct. non (Linnaeus, 1758)
AGTTTTTCATTTATTTTTTAGATTTATTTTTGTGCAAGTTCAAAAATTGTGACTTTTTTGTGACGATTTTTTTTAAATGCATAAACTTTATAATGGTTATAACTCTGAGTGATCTGAAAGCGCTGCCTGAACATTTGACAATACAAAACAGACGGGAAATATGTTCTGTCTGCACTTCACGCCTGGTGTTTACGATCAGTTGCAAAAGACACTGGTGTTATGCTGAACAGCTTAATTCTTTTTACCTTCATGGGTATTGAGTATTTATTGAGTATTCAGCGCATTTCTTAAATATACGAAATTAATTGTGTTGATTCCCCTTATCGTAACTTTGCCTTCTTAATCAAGATAGTTATTATAGATTTCGTTAAAGCAGTTTTACGAATACCATTTCGTAACAATTTTCAACTACTTTTATAATTTCCACTTAAAAAACCCGATAGCAATTGTAAATGTATATCTGTGGGGATTGAGAAGAGGGTAATGTACATGACATGCGAAGTTTACTTGAATGTTTTTTGGCATATGATTGAAGAAATTTACTGTTCAGATTCTTTCATTGCGACAGCGCAGTCTCCTGAATTCAAGTAGAAGTTGATTTAGATTGTCCAGCGTGTTGAGCTTTCATTGGATACAAGTGGCAGGTGGCTAGAGATAAGTCTGGGCGTGCCTCTTTCTGCAAGTTAGGTCAAATAGTTTGCTAATTTCCTAGCGCAGACCGTTGCGTGATGGTGGCTGTTCAAGCTAAAACACTTGCATTACCTTTGAATAGGTTCAGCGTTCCTTTGTTGAAACAGTTGCTGCTTGACTAACCATTCCTCTGACTAAAAAATGATAATAAGATAACATGTTTTTGTTTTATGGCGTAGCTAGAATGAACTTGTTCGCAGAAAGTTGTATAAGTGTAGACTCCTGGCATTTACGTAAAATGTATTTTCACTCTATTGTGGGCATAGTATTACACAACTATATTCATATAGATAGACGTAAAACTTCTATGCAAGACTTTCCATGGAAAATGAAAGCGCAGTCTACCGGCAGGTTCTCTAGAATGCCAGCCACGCCAGAGAAGTTTACACTGAACGATTTAGATACGCATTGCAACTTCACAATTGAGTCGAATAACAAAAATGCCACTGTAGGTCATTTGGTAGAGCGGCATGTCGCGATTCCGTGGTCCCGGGTTCGAATCCCGATCTGGAAATTTTATAGTTATCTCTAGTGTCTCTTTAAACTTGATGTTTTCAAATCCTCACTTCTCGAGGACACTTCTAGTGTTTCATAATAAATCTTGTTTTGTTAGATTACTTTATCCTTAAAAAGATTCGCAACTTTGCAATTATTCTTGAAATGAAAATAATCAGAGTATAATAGGCCTATTAGGCCTAACCTAATCCTTTATTACATGTTTATGCTGGTTTCCTCTTGAAAATGTGAAAGTAGAACATGCTTGAGAGTTTATTCATTACTGCATAACAAGAAAACAAAGGTGAAACAAAACCTGTCAGGTCATCAGAACTAAAAGTATTCACACATTTTAAAACGCGTAGAAAACATCTGTTTTCCATTAAAGAGCTTCCTTTCTAGACGTCAGCTCTTTAGGAAACCAAACCATGTTTAATATCATTTTGTTTCTTTGCTATGTCTATGTCGTTTCTGTATTAATGCATGTGAGTAAATTTAAACATTAGACAAATATTGTAAAAAACGTAATACGGTTGAATTAATATACAACAACAGCAATGTTTATCCCAGCCAGAGCTTAAAACAGTTCTCAAACTGGACGATATCAACCTTGGATGCAATCGAAAGTGTTATTGGGTTTATAGTAGCTCGGACAGACCTCTAAAAGAAATGTATCGAGAAACCAAGAATTGTGATGTGCATGCTTTTTATTGCTTAATCTAGACCGATTTCGTTCCACTCAGTTTAGTGTAGGTCTGTGTGACTCAGATCAGCCATAAATTTCTAAAAAAATCTGTTCATTACTGTTTCCGCGATAAAGCTGCAGCTAACGTTGCTTGGCAACTGTATCTAGGGCAACTGAAATGCCACGAGGTCAATCCTCCATAGTTACAAATTGATTGTGGCCGCTACCGATTACAAAACAGTTAAGACATATTCGGAGGGTGTCAGTGTCACCACCGCGCAAAAATACCGAAGGATCGAAGAGAAAAACATGACAGTATGGTGTAGGTAACCTTGATTAATCCTTGGTGTCAAATCTATGGGGACAATCAAGTGATGAAAGTAGCAAAATGAGGTATGACGTACCTCCTGCACAAAAATGTAGTAAATAGAATATGAATAGTAGAGGAGGCAGAAAAATAAGATCAATGTCTTGTTTTGAAATCTCATAACTAAAGCCTGGAGAGCATATACAATCAGTGTAGGCCTGATTCTTCCATGTGTGAAGGGAGTTACCGAGGCAAAAAGGTTGTTCCTTTAATCTCCATGTCCTCTTTCCACTGATGAATTTGAAATAGGTGGCAGGGTGGGGACGCAGTCAATGACAGTGCCTCTGACTAAGCATATAGAAGATAAATTCACAATGTGAGACAATGAAGCTCTAGCACTCCAGCAACAAGCAAGTTTAAAGCTGTCAAAAAATCCTACAACCTTTAAACTTTGGCGCATTTTTGAGTACTTTTCATGCATTTATCTCCCGCAATCGCCCATTACTCATGCGGTACATTTCATTGGTCAAGTGAACGTATTATAAAAATGTATTGTAAATTAGTTGTAGAATAAGGAGGTGCCCTTTCAGTTTTCAGTGTTTCAGTGGTATAAATTCCAAACGTAACGCACATGGGAACGCCTGGCGGCTCAACAAGCCAATTACTAATACTGCGTTTCGTTTATTTAAGAAATACAGACGTATATATTCGACATAATACTAGTTTTAGGACTAATTTTGTATTTTGTAGCGTTAGCTCGAGAGATTCCAGATACTGAAAAAAGTAGTTAGGTAAACCATTTTTCAAAGTTATCCTAACGGCTACAGCCAAGGGTGGCGTCTCATGAAAACTCTTAAAGCGAGAATTATTTCACTCATTTTTTGCAAGTCTGTAGCGTCAATACTATCTCCAAGCACCGAACCGATGATTGAATGACACCGTGTCGTCGTTGCTCACATCAAGTGATATCCGTTGGTATCCGTGATATCATACATAGATGCCACAGGAAAGTGATTTATTAGTTTTCGACCTAGGAAAATGTAGCCCACAGGTTAAAAGACATAGAGGAAAGAGATTACATAACGGAAGGCTGATTTGTTAGCTTTGAACATAACATCGTACATTGTACGCACATACACGTACGGTCTGGAACTCCAAAACGAGGTTACAGACATGCGCAATGATGATGTAATTACTGAAAATGTTCTTTATCCAGTCCTATATATTCATTGTTAAATGTATATGATAGAGACTTTACACAATTTATCGTACCTTTTACTGCCTTTTGAGGTTGCCGAGTTTTCCAAATTTCCTGTTAATCTTTGCGTTTTTGTTTTATCGTTGAATTCTTTTGACCCTCAAATTTTAGTATTTCCTGCTATCACGCCTACCTGCAGTCACGCCGCTTTCCCCCACCCCCCCCAAAGCCAAAAGCACATTTTAGCAATATCTGTACCAGAACTGAGCTTACTATCGCTAGCTTCATAAAAGTGGTACGCCGAAAAGTGCTAATACTCTTTAACTTACGTTTCTTTGTAGACAGTCAACCGAGAGCTTGTAATGGACTTTGTCAGCCAATCAAAAGCCTTTATTGGTGAGGTAAATGAGAAACTATGGACTCTTAAACCGGTACGTTTATATCATAATTATGCATTGTTTATTCTTTGTTTTTCGCTTTATATGCCCGTATGATGCAGTATGAAGCCTTGCAACCATCATGGTTGTATGTGTAATATCTTTACCTAAAGGAGAGGCAAATTCCTAGAGCGTAGTTGACGTGGGGCTGTGCTAGAGTAGATCAGTACGGAAATGAGTTATATTGCGTCGTTTCAAATCATAGGACTATCAACAGTTATCGAAGTGCCATATATGATATGATTGCTGGAACGCAGCTACTAAAGTAAGTATTGTCATCGAGTGAACGTCACCCCTTTGACAGCTGGCATATTGATACAAACTTGTAGTATTTTCTTTTGCTTGGTTTCAAAATGCAGAACACTTTAGAAGACTTTCAATAACGGGGTTGCTAAACCGAATGCAAGTGAATATAAACAATAATATTATTGTTTTCGGACGTTTATATGTCATGTCTTTACACCATTTTCATGGATGAATATACTTAAAAATATGCGATAACTGTAAAATAGACTGAAGAGGAAACTTTGTTTACACAAATTTCGTTCGTACGGAGTCGTTTTTCACTTTAAGACTGGCTTACAAACGGACTCCACACGAGGAACAGTATTTGTATAGAAATGGTTTCTTTTTCAAGTATCTCACTTTTGTAGTATATTCTTCCTTGAAATGGTGTCAAGATGAAATGTCGGGGATTATTATTATGACTTATTTATAATAACGTCACATGACAGGACTTCAAACGTTCCCTAGTTAAATGGATGATAGTATTGTTATTTTTGACTTCCAGTGTACAGTTATCTGTAACAGTCTACTTCCTACCGTTCGTTTGATGCATGTCTCTTGGTTGAACTGACATGGTTAAGATCTCCAACATTGATGATGAGGGGAACGACAGACATACCTCCATGACTTCAACAATTTCACTCTGTTATTTACTCAGAGTTACGGGAGGAGGCAGACTATCACACGTCAAGGAATGCATCCATTATTTGTCTTTTAAGTTACTAACTGCTTTGACTACGTCGTATTGCTCAGTGTGTAGCCAAAGTCTTCCATTTGAACCGTAAGCTAGTTTATTACTGGCCCTCTTTAATTCTCATTCGCTCGTTAACCTTCTGATAGATTATGCCTTAAGCATGTGTAGATGGGAATGCTTAGAGTCCAAGCCTTCATTTCATGCTGGGGATTAAGTTAAAAAGCAGGCTCTGATATGTCACCACTTGGTGAGATATCCGTTGTCATAAAAATCATTAAGTTAGAAAAGCCCGTCAAGCGTTTTACATATTTGGACGTTGGCCAATCACTGAATGCAGTTCAAATCGTTCTGTCTGAATAAGCCTTTAAGTAACTTTTTATGATGGGAAAATGACATGCCCCGCTGTTGTGTCGGCATGGAGAAAAGGGCTGCTTGAGATTTTCATTTCCTTGAAATAAGATTTCAATTTAAATATGATCATTCTTAAGAGATAGAAAAGGTGCTAGTTTGGAGGATTCATCAAATATTCGTGAGGAACACTGGTGAACTAATGGAAATTAAACATTAAAAGATTCAAAAGCAGAAGTCGCAGCTTGAGTTGTATTTTGTGGTGTAGTAATAACCTACAATCAGATCCATTCTTCAACAAATCCGCTATTCATTATTATGAACTCCTGGAAAATATGGAGATGACAGTCATGTTTTATAAAAGGGTTGACATTCATCGCCATGTTGGCAGTTGTGAATGGAAGATATGATCATGACTGAAGTTGTACGTGACACCGTAGCATAATAAAGGATGAATGCATCCTGCGCTCATCGAATAGGCTTTTATGGCGATTCTGAAGTCGTTCCCAGGGCAAGTCAAATTTCGGTAATCATTCTATTATGGAGTAAGTATGGTTTACTCAAAATCATCGAATAATAATTACGAAAGTGATCTTGTCACAAGAACTACTTGTAGGAGTAACGTGAAAAATGGCGCTAGCGCGTCTCGTATTTCGCTTCAGTGTCCGCAGAAGTATATAGACAATCGTTCTAAGTGTAGAAAATGCCTGAGCTTTCTCAAAAATTGACTTAAGAAAAAGATCAGCAATAAAAGTGAAGTTTAATGCTTCATGGTGTATCGAAAATGAGAACAAACCAAAGCAAAAAGACATGTCACTATCAACTCTTCTTCAGCTTTTTTAAAGAACAAAACTATGTGTACTATTTGTACTAGTTATTGTTTCAAACGATTGAATATATTATCCTAAGCACAATTAATTTTAAATACTTAGATTAGCTTTCTTTAGCGGCATACTTGGACATTGTATAGCCTACTCAACGAATATTTGCTGTCGTAAGTTTTTAGTTCTTCCTTCTTCGATTATAGTTGATGTTTACTGTACTCATTTCTTTTATCCGTGCGCATGACTTCCCTGCAACTAACAGGCACGTAATGGGCTATACTTCGTGAACTTGGTTTCCGTCGCGCGGGGTTAAGATCTGACTCTTAAAGCAAGAATTGAATGCCCGGCACTTGTTCAGGAGGCAGAATGGGGATGGGGGCTTCGTATGTTAACACTTCAAAATGAAGAAAGCTTTTTCCACTCTCCTTTTTTTAAAAAATCCGGTTGTCTTATCAATAATCATAAAAAGGTGAAACCATTTAGATATTCCAGTTATAGTATTATGTTTAAATGTTTGTCACTTGCTAGTCCTAGATTTGCACCCTCCGAATTACCGAGTGAATTGGTTATTGAGTGATATTTACCCCATGTATATGAGGCCCTTCCTTCGAATAGTTTGCCTTGCCGACTTGATGGATCAATTAACACCAATTCCAGTTAGAGATAGGCACGATTATTTGGCAGACATTCGGTAACAAAACGTTCCTTAAATGATGTACCCTGAGAAAAGGAACTACGTGATAAGGTTCGTCCCACTAACTGGAACCGTTTCCATAGACTTAATAATCCTCCGTTTACCTTTAATCATACAAAATCGGCCCCACTCTCTTCTAAGGCCCCGCCATCAAGTAGCTTCACGCATACTTTTCTCCGCGTCATAAAGCTTCTTGTGCTGTTTCTATTCTTTACGGTATGTGATTACTTTTTGTGTAGCTTCGCCCAACCGGGAGTTAAGGGTCCACTCTCTTCTAAGGTTTCCCATCTTAGAAACATGATGCCGCAGTTACTCTACTGAAAAGACTGTTAAAACTCGTATGAAGCATTTTACTTTCAAAACAGCTCTTCAAGATTTCCTACCCATATCCGCACTTATCATTTGTACCAGGGTACGTACCTGCTGAATGAACGGAAATGTTGGCTATTAGGTCTCTTTAAGCTACTAATTCTTTAATAGATACACTCTAATACTGAAAATCGACGCCTGATATCAATGGAGATTATCTCATTTAAAGATATGAGAAAGTAAAGGGAAGGTCTTTTAAGGTAATCATGTAACAAATTGAGTTGTGATTATTAGTATGATAATTTCAAATGAAATTTCACCTGCCTTCTGAACAACTCGACCTAGTGGAGGCAGATGCTATGTATATATATATCAATAGTTGGAGCCAGTTGTAATGTACAGGGCACCGATGGGAGTGCTCATAGTACTAAAAACGACGTGATCTATCAAATGCGGTACGAAGAGATGTTCCTGTTTCTATTCCAGTTAGATCCTCCATCGATATGCTATGCCATCACGGGGGCATGCTAATGCGTTTCCACACTAACTCGGTGAACTCCTTCTTTGATTGTGTTGCACGCTTTGCTTGATCTATGTCCAATCCAAGTATCTTTGTAATTTTAACCCATGGATCTCGGTAATATGGTTCTGTTGCTTTGGCAAACATCATTTTTTGGTGATTGCATTGTTTTCCGCTCTAGATACATGGGCAATATATTCCAAGTATTGGGCATTGACATAGCTAGTTTCATTTTGTGCGCCAACAATTTTCCGTATTTTTTCATTATAGTGCACAAAGCTGTAATCAGCCTCCTCGTCCTCATGTGCGCCGATTTAATATAGTGAACGCGCCTGCACTCACGCCGATGCGAATATATGAAATACTGTCGGAAAACGTTTCTAAATGTTTAGATGATTCCTTTTGATTAAAAATATCTAGAAACACATTAGACAGGCAAGTGGATCCACTGTAACACATGAGGGCATGTGGAGTCTCAGGGAAGGATTTTTATCGTCGATAGACCATTCTCAGGAGTTGAATGTCGACCAGATATGATTTTACTTTATATTTTGGCACATTTGTTGAATTTTAGCGCTTTATATATGTTGTAAATACACATATTACTCTTACAGGTGGAAAGCTTAATTGTCGACTAGAAAAACAGAACGTATCACTATATAACTCATTTTGGCCCGTTTGGTAAAGCAACTCCGTGCTGTTCTATGGGAATTGGTCTCGAATCCCCCTCGTGATTCATTTCATGTTCTCTAGTTATTATTTCAAAGTTGTTATTTGAAATAATGTCTATATGTATGTAGATTTCCAAAGGACATGATGACAAAGAAGATGTTGTTTGCAAAACTAATTGGATAACACTACCGGGGCCCTTGGATAAACATATCTAAGATATTGAATGTCTCAATTTAGCAATGAAAGAGAAAAGAGAGCTGGTTTCGATACATTGACTTTACGACAGTTTAGCAATACAGCTCCATTGTGATACGTTTACTGATAGAGGAGAAGGCAGTACAGTGCAGTACTTCTTGTACTTGGCTTTTGAGCGATAAGTTTCCAGGAGGGAGGTCTTTCCATGGTCAAGCCCCTTTCCGCAGAGTGCTTTCTCCCTAATATTGCATCGAGTCTTGAAATTTATATCCATCGTTAGGGTAATAGCAGCTACTAAAATGAGCAGAGAAAGTAAAATATCGGGCCAGCGTAGGTATGATAGTAAAGTATGATCACATCTTCTAGATCTGTTTCGATGTGACATGCCCCCTCTCCACGCCACTCTTACACACGCACACCCCAGCCATCTTCGCCCGTGATTCTTTTGATGAAAGGACACCACTAGCTTGTCTGCTGACCAGAAGTGAGACAAAGACCTCACAAACTGAGCATATCGTTGAGCTGTGATCTACAAATTGAAGAAGCCAGGTTCAGCATTTAATATTCTAACAAGGTGTTTTTGAACAACGACCTTGATCAGCAAGCCACAGGGGTTTTATTTGCAAGTTATTGGTTGGTTGTTTGGAACAATAGAGCTTAGGCATTGTCAAAAAGAAGAGAGAAGTCCAATTAAACTTGTCATCTCGAACGAGACCTTCATTTTATTGCACTTCCTCTTCAAAATTGAAGTTCTCGGTAAAAGATTATCTCCTGCTGTTTCCATATCTATAAATTCGTAACGGTTAACCAAGAAGGTGAAAGCATTAAAAGTAATTTGTGTCGTGAAAAAGAAGATTCAACTGAGAATAAGTTCGGTAGACAATGTGATAAGTAGTGAGAGAGATGTTTGCCCAAACAGCCGCGTATCAGATAGAAATTGGTAGTTCATGCTTTGCCTGGTTTCTAGCCACGAGTTTAAACTTATGTGAATAAAGGAAACACAAATTTTTTTCTAAATAGGAATTTCTAAGGAATTATTTTAGTTTGTAAAGTATGAGCTTTCAGATATAACCGCTCCCCTCCACCGTATGCTGCACCACCGCATGTTTAGTGTTAAAATGGACATCCTATGGGATGTTGGTTACAAAAAATGTCCAATAGGCTGGTGGTGCCATCAATTACACTCATTTATGTAGAAAAGTGTAAAAAATCCCAAAATTAACGTCAATAGGTACATTAAGAGTAAGGTGGATTACATTGAAAGATGAAGATAAGTTGAAAGAAATTAAAACGATATATTTTTGCCATATGAAACATCGGTGAAAAGAGAAATAACGTAGAATGGACTAGAAGAGGATTTTTTCAAGGAGAAAAAATAGATAAGAAAAGAAAAGTGTACGTGAATATCTAGTGAGAAATGATGAAGTATACCAGCAAAGAGATTTGCGCTTATCTTGAAGTGGAGTTATGGAGAGAATATGGAAAACAGCCTGTTGAGATGTCAGATTGTTGGCTTGTAGTACATGTAGTAATTGCAGCGTGTGAGATGTAAGATTAAATTTGTAGTGAAGTTGTGAATCAGACTCGAGTCATAGATACAACTCTTACCATCTTCGTACCCCTCATAAATCTATCGTGCACGTAGTTTATTGAATTCGATTTGGCGATGTGGAAGTATAGACATATGTATATTTGTGCTATTTATAATAAAGTTAAACACTGCAGTTCTGAGCAAAACAAAATTTGTTTCAGATTGCAGAACTACTTCGATGTCAGGCTAATAAGTCTTCTGCGAAGTGGTGTATCATTTAGCGTACTTCCACATAGGCCTGCTTGACCAGTGTCATTCAGCGGGAACAATTTTTTCTGGCCACGTGTTAGATCGAAAATATTCGAGCAAACCTGCATTGGACAGATTCAAGTTACATTTTCTTTAGCAAGATAACTGAATAGTAGGATTTCGGACGTTGATAACGTTTTCTGCCCGAATACGCGCGATCGTCTTTGCTCGAATTTCGACTTTCCAGAAAGGTAGGGGCACAATGCACCCGCCCCCGTATCCCCCTTTCAGTGCACTGATTAGGTTGCCCTTATGCGGCAGCTTCCATGCTAGTAGGTAGTATATTTAAGGCTCTGCTATGGATCAGAGTATTCAGCCACAAACGGTTGATTAAGTATTATTGTCATTTTTTAACATTTACCCCTTCAGGAACTTTCGCAAGAACTAGAAACGCGGATCGTTTCTGCCCTTTCAAAGGCAGATGCAGAGATGAGCCGATATGTCGAACAAAGTTCCGCTTTGTTATCAAAAGCAGAAGAGGACACAGATGTGAGTTGTTTTATTTACATGGTGACTGCAGTGATGAACAGATAAAGCAATAGACTGTTTCCATCGACTTCTTTTATTCATTCAATTTTTTGCCTGTTGCCACTTTTATGTGTTCCTTGTGTAATTCGTTTGCTTGATAATCTTTAAATGTTTTCTAAATTTTGTCAGTAACAATGTTTATGTATTTGCTCCGTTATCATTTCTTTGGGGGTTTTCTAAAATTTAATGAAGAAAGTTATAAAGGGTAATCTCTATTAAAATTGACTGGGAAAGGTTGTGGGATGCTGGGAAGGCAATACCCCGCGAGCTCAAACGTCGAGTGGGAAGTTGACACGTTGATGAGAGTGCAGGTTTTTGCTCTATTTCCTAAATACAATAACTATGGGTTTTTAATTCGTGAAAGTGGCATATTTGAAAGAAATCGGTTTACTTGCAAAATTATTCATCTATGAATTGTGCATGTTTTTGCTAAGTTTGTTTAATGCGGTATGTGGTAACTTCTGCTTCTGCTTGCATGACATCTGGAGCCTAATAGAGATTCCGTTGAGATTCGAGGATGCCATTGTGGCATTGAGGTTCGGAATGCCTGTGAGCTAGGGTGTCTGCGTGGTTCTAGTGCTCTTCACAGTAAAGTCTTGCACTAAATCATAACAAATGCATGTTGTTGCCAGGAGGTGCATCTTTAGCCACGTCTCACCTCTAGGTTTCTGCAAACTGTGTTAGCGACTCGCTCATGCTTAATTTGATGACTCTTCGCAAACTTCAGGGAAGTATAGGATCAACTTAGTTTGAGAGACCCTATTTAGGAATGTCTGATCATGATGTTTATTTTTAATTATGTCTTGTTAATTTGTTGTAGAGTGTGCGCTCAGTAGATCGACCAGGATCAATGAGACAGAAGTTTAGTATTTTTAGCCGAAAAGCATTTTCAACGCGAGATCGAGCTCGCAGAGAGAGACTGGCGGGTAAGAGGAACGCTTCACAGACCAAATGTATTCATTACTGCTTGTAGTTAGGAATTATTATTAAAAGGTCGTAATGGCCAAGGCTGATGCAACAATGAGAGGGGGAAGGATAGAGGCCCAGGCGCTTTTTTTTGTAATGTATTGACATCTCAGTTATTTCGACAAAGTGGTATTTTGATATGGCTCCTCCCCTTTAGTAACAGTAGCATCGAGTCACATATATTAATCTTAGTTTTGGCATTTTAGGGTATTGTTGATGTCGCGTAGGTCTTTGGTTGAGCAGCTGAAACTCCACTTCAAAAACTAGCTCGGGTTCACATATCTAAGTTTTAATTCTTTTTCCTGTCTCATTCTTGCATCGTCAACTAGTCGTTGGTTTAAGAGCTGGAGTTTATGATGATTGTAGCTATGTCTTTTGTATAGATTGTCTTTAGGCCACTCTATCAGCAATGTGCTCACAAAAGGATTTTTTCAGCCTAATCATTTGTTTAAACACGCTAATTTGCTCAATGAGGCACCCACCAAAATATTATTACCCCAAGAATGCGTAGTGGGTGCTCCTCTAGCGAACGTAAACGTAACACATTTTAGATCTTTTATGTAACCCCATGCTGTCGCAACCTAATAGTTTACATTTCCAAAATAACTGCAACATTATTGCACTGAAATGGCACGTTTTGTCAGTTAGTTACATCTGCTCCATAAAACCTTTTTTGTTAGGAGGAAGCTTATTATTTCATACATGTGTATTAAACATGTCCACCCCGACTGATGAAATAGAAGTGCTTCTCTTTATTTACTCTTATTTCTATAGCTGATCACACATTCTGTATTTTTTACAAATAATGGATTTTAAAAGCTGCCCAACTGGCATCCATTATAAGTCTAACATCTTGACTATGTATTAAAAATCCGCTCCATATCCTTGGAAAGTTTTTATGTACCAGTTTTTTTCTCGTAGATGTGTCTCCTTTCACGAAACGGGTTCTGGATTGGGGTGTTGAAGAGGTTGGAATCTGGCTGGACAGTATTGGATGCGATGAATACAAAGCAACGTTCCATCAGCATGACATAACAGGCCCCGAGCTGATCGCACTAGATCGACCAGATTTGCAGGTATTTGTATGCACATCATGGTTGGTTGAGATACTCAAGTACTCAGTTAGTTCCAACGGTCGTTATTTGAAGAGAGTTTTAAGCCTCTTGTGCAATTTGGTCTTTCAATAAGGTTATGAAAATCGTCGCCGTTTGTGCTTAATTAAGCTGTCGGTATCTTGGTCATCTGGTTTGAAGATATGTGCAGCTGCCTGACATTGAAATTCTGGGAGCGTGACGGTGATTTATACCGCATTTCATCAAAACAACTGTGTATTAAGTGGTTTGAGTGCTGTCTCCAAGTCTCCCTGACTTTCATATGTTGATATCTAAGGAAAGTCATGGTTAGACAAGGTTTCATTGTAGAATTTACTGAACTTAACGGGAGTTATGTTTGACGTTTCTGTAATGCGGCAGTGAAGTAAATGGCTCTGAGGTTTTGCATTTTAAAGGTAATTTCCAAAGTCAAGACGCCGTTTTACTTCAGTATACCAGTTCACATCCTGCCGTGCGATTAGTGCATTTCGTATCAATTTTGAAAATGTAAACGCATAGTTTGTACGACCATATCATAATTTCCTGCAGGTGTCACCTGCATTTGGTGTACATGGTAATACGTTGGCTATCGGCAGGAAAGAATCGAGTAAACCACTTGAGAGAAATGAGCTTCACAATAACTTTGTCATGCTGACGAAATGATTAATATTTCTTTTTATGCCTGACCATTCCTATTCGTGTAAAAGTAATTAATAGCTTACGCACACAGTTGCTGGGGTTACATCTGGGGAAATTTGGAACTGCTTGTGTTTTGGTTATTTTCCCGTAATTTTGCATCTTGTCATCCAAAAGTTAAACGTTTTCCAAAAGTAGTCCATCAAATTTTTCAGGTACCGTAAGGGGGGCTATGTCTCCTTCGGCCCTTCGGTACTGAAGTGAAGGAAACACGTATAATTTTAAGCGACGTGTGTAATTTGTAACGTTCTTTAATGTTAACCATGATACTTACATTCGCCATACTTTTGAAGTCATTGCAACCTTGTGTGATGCAGTCTGTGTAATACGTACAGTAGTTATGGAGAGAAAAACGTTGAGGCATGTGTAAAATTGAGTGTAGATGACACAAGTTATCGCAAGCATGAAATAGACTCGATAATTATACTTGGACATTCCGTGTCCTGTTGCTATTGTAGAAATGCTGGACTACATTCTGGTGTTGATGGAATATATCGGAACTGCTTCCTTCAGATTCACCTTAGTTGTGACCCTATCGCCAATGTTATCTTTCGTACTAAACGTGTACCACTTCCCCTCCCTGATACCGTTGTTCATGTTTCTGTTAAACAACAAAAGTTCTTCTCCTTTAGAAACGCAACTAGGAAGATCAAAGTTAGCAATTTCAGATCCCTTTAATCAAGTTTCCAGTCCCATTCACATGTCTTAGTATTACGATTATTTGTCCTCTTTATAAGATATTGCTTTGTAGAATGTCTCAAACGGTGGATGGTGCTTTGGTAGTAAAAGTCACCATCCTTCCTGAGATGTTATTGTTAGTATGGTTTAAAGATGCTGATGAACGCAGCTTGTTCCTAAAATCGTAGTTTGCAGTATTATTTCATGGTACACATCATTTATTTAAGCTGAGCTCCGAGAAGGAAGAAATGCTTCCAAACTCTGTGGATTATTTTCCATCTGACATCATTTTTGAATAACCAGGTTAAGAAAACGTTCCTTCAAACTAAAACGTGGTGAACGAGCAGAAATGGTGATGAATGAAAATGTAATGTTTCGTCATTATGTCAATATACTTCGTATCATGTCTTACCGAGGAGAGGGGGTTGAAATGAGAAGTTCTAAAAGCCTGCTATGAACGTAGAACCTGTCACCATACCACCGGGACATCCAATATATGGCAGTTTTGTATTTCATCAATATCTTTTCGAAACTTTGCGGGATGGTAGTCTGTAAATGGCCATGTTACATTGCGCAAAGAGGCTGGCCTAGCAAATTGCGTAGAACTAGATGTCTGCGTCCACCGATGAAGGATTGGAAAGTAGTCCGAGAGCTTGAGAAATAGATAGTGTTATCATTGGGACGGCTTAACTACTGGCGCAACATGCTGTGAGTGCGTTGGTCCTATGCTTGTATCCCGATGCTGACATTTTTTAATCGTCTCAATTTTTTCAAAAGTTCTGTGTCTTTGTCGTTGTCGTCTCATTGTCGTCTCATATGTCGTTAATATAATGTCCAGAACCCCACCAAATGTGGCATCGGACGCAATAGCTACCGTTATAAAATACGTCAGGTTTATTTGTTTATTAGCTTCATTCCATCAATGGGAAATATGGTCACGTCAAGAAGCGTGGAGGAGGTCAAAAATATTACAAGATGGGCATATAACGGAGGAAAGTATAGGATAGACATAAGAACCCTAAAACCCCCAGGATAAAATATGAAACGGAAATAGTATATTCAAGGATACCTTTGTCGTCGACATGCTGCTGAGGAGAATGTGATTAGATAGAACAAAGGCTGTTGACTCTCAATGGATCGTAATATATTTATTTTTTTCTCATCATACCCGCACCGTTTTGTGTCGTCTTCACAATTGTTTTTCCCCCTACGCTATACAAAGACCATACAGTCAAGTAATCAATGTGGCAAGACGATAGAGATAAGCCATATGATATGTTGGGTAAAATACACGCAAGAGAGCGGTAGTAATGGGATTGTCTTCCAGAATTTTTGATGCAGAATTTCTTCAACAATCGCACTCCCGTGATCGTTGCCCATGCAAGTAAATGACTTGTGCTCATGGTGAAACATATTTCCAGCACCAAACTATTACTTACACTCGTAGGAAAACCCAAACCTCAATTATCTTAAAACCCAATAGTTTTCAGTGTCATCAGCATAACTGTGGCATTTTGTGCCGTACTTAGAACTCCAAGTCATTTTAGTACTTGTATCTTATTGTGAAAGTCGTGTGTTTTTAAGAAACTTTCTTTGTTTTCTTTAGTTTTCTAAGATATTACCCTTAATCGTTTTGTCTAACTTGTTTCTGTATACATTTGGATATGTTGCTACTTATAATTGCAGCAGCGGCCATGCTCAACAGGGAAAAATTCGATTTGAAACCTCATGTCATTCCAGCTGTTAATTACTTCACCTGCGAGAATAATCTATCACAACTTTTCCGTCCAGCTATTTGTTGTAATTAAAGACAGTATTTGCTAATTGATCTACCTTAAAAACATTGATTTGAGCAGCTTAAGTGATAATAGTGTCAGTAAATTGCAGTAGTCATCATCAATTAACTGAGCGATGTCAAATTATATATGCCCGATCATTGCAGTTGTTGATGATTGCACTATTCAGCGTGAAACTATTTAAAAAGGTCTTTCTGGATACTTCTGCTTAGAGTAATTTTCTCTTAATTGCGCCAGTAATTATGATAGAACTCTAGTGAGTACATCTTTGATTACCGGAGTAGTCAATACAATCATTGTAGAAGCTTCGACGTGAGTGACTTTGTTGATTTCTGAAAATCCAAACCCCATAAACGGACCGAACTCAAGGAGTATACTGGCTCTAGACTATCAGATATGAATGATTAAGTTCTCTTCAGTATTATTCAACTGTTAACATTGTACCCTAGCACAGATGATTTACTAACATTCAAACCACATCAAACGATAGTCTATTGTGGATATCAACAGCCGTGTAAGTGTTTCCCCATGTGAATTATTTGTGTACTTTTTTTAGTCACCCATCGCTTTCAAGATCACAATATCATCGGCAGATTCTAGAATGCAACGAAGGTTGAAATGATTAAACTAGTTTCTCCATTGATATTCGATGGATGACAGGGGATCAGAGATCTTCTATCCGTATTGTGCATCTCTTGGTAGACTATGAACGTTTGGATGAGCAGATGTTCACGTATCCGTAGACCTGTCCCTTGTGTCAGATGTTCATAGTAGTGAAAGCAGCTGGACAAAAGCAGTTAATTGTCTAGCAGGGGCAAGTGTCAGGAGTAGCAATAACGTGCCGAATCAAGAGTTCGGGCTGGTACTTTCTTAGTACTTTTAACGCTCGGTAGACTTTTTATTGGAAGGAGCAGTAACTAATGGTTGGTTATCATTGTCGGTAGCTGTGAAAAAAGTACCCACTTCATATCTATTCCGAAAGAAAGGACAAAAGGATAGTCATCTGAGACAGTAGAAAGGATGTCATTTTACAAAATTTTGCGGAATTTCTTAAGAAGAAAATATCACAGGATATCCAATTTTGTAGTGGATGTCGAAGTTGAGTTGGCTGGACGCAGTTTCTTGACTCGTTGCTGGTTAGCATATGGCAAACATACTCGAGCTTGTAGCGTTTATCATGACTCTGACAATGAAATCATCAGTAAAATTGGAGACCGATGCAATAGCATGAATATAGAATATGGAAACTTTTGTTCGATATTCGAATCTGGCAAAAGCAAACAATCGAAGGTGCCAACTAACCGAGGAAGGCGAAATGCCGTATGCGAACTAAATGAAGATGAGAAGTCAGGGCTGCTGATGTTGTTAGAACACTATATCTATCTAAATAACTTAAATGCCAACATCTTTAGTGACTTCGTTGATGATGCCCAATTCCTTTATTTTGTCAGCTGTGTTGATTCAGATAGCTACTTATGTCCGGCGTAGCTGACTCTTCAACAATATCCTACAAAATAGAGAATTATTGTGCGAGTAAAGAGGCTACAAAGAAATAGGTCTTGGAGACAATGTCTTCAGCAAAAACGGAATGTTATGGCCTACACAAAATGGACAAGATGATTTGCTACCAAAAATCGAGCTTTTGGGTATAGATAGAAGATGATAAATAGATGATTTCAACCATCGTCAGAATTTCCAGTCGGACTTAAGTCGAAATCATTTGACTTGTACTGGTTAACATACATTACGTAAAGAAATGGAGGAGATTTGGTGCGTTAAAACTTGTTTGATCTAGAAGCACTGTTGGAGATTTTTTCCTTTCAAGGAGAAGAAACGTGGAAGCTGACACATGGGCTGCAGCTTTGTTTTGCACTATTGATTTTGCGTCTGCTTTACTGCAGGTGCATTTCTCTAACTACTGATTTAATTGCCTTAAATCGGTAGTTAGAGTTAGGTGCGGAGATTGTGTTGTAAACAGAATAACTGTATACTTAAAGTTTTGATCTGCTCTTTTACTGTTGTTTTTACCGTTATCTGCTCAGCACCATGGTCTGTAAGAAAATCAAAGGGAAAAACCTCGAACTGTCTTTCTTCGTAAAAATTAAATATCATTCATAGTTCATTGTACATGTGATTATGCTTCTGGTAGGTCACGAATACGAATTTTGCTGTATTAATTCAGAGCAAAGTTCTCAAGCCGTAATACAATTGAGGGAAGGTGTGTCATTTTGTCGGCTTTATATTGCTCTACCTCACGAACTGCCTCTACGACTCCTACATTTCAGTAAAATGTTTAACCTCATGTCAAACCATTCGCATCGGACTGAATGAGCCACTTTGGAGACTCAGCATTATGATCTCCGAAAGACGGATCGCCAAGATTTTTTTTGAAGTTACCGAATACTGTTTGCTCTGATATTTTAAGTTCACGTAGAATTTATTGGGAAAGAAGTAGAATACGAAAAAAATGTACAGTGTTTCCTATTTTTAGATGCGAGAAACCGATCTGGCTTTCAAAATAATCAAGATATTGCGGACCCATCGTCTTCGGTTATGTTAGTTTATATTTTCACCCGAAACAATATTAAAATCCAAAGCTAGAAGAAAGGAAGGGAGCTTGTATTATTTGAAGTATATTTTGTGACATCTACGGTCGAATACGTAAAGATGTATGAAGTCTTGAAAGTTTAGAGTCAGCCTACCGTATTGAAGCAAAACATTGAGTTTTAATGACGTAACAACTGTCAAACGATTGTGGAAGTTCATTATGAAATAGAAGCAGTTACGTCTCTTTGGTGACAATTTCTGTTGTTTTCTATATTTTCCTACTTTCTTTATCAACGATAGGAATTTGTTAAAGTTAGAACATAGAATCGTACTAATAGTTGTACACAAACACAACTGTATTTTAAAGGCTAAAACATTTGCGTAGTGTTTTCTTTTTAAGCCTGTCAGTTTTCCTTATAAATGATGCAAAATTGCATCAAAAGCTAATAGTCTAAAATATATATGAGGTATCTGTCAAACTACTTGTAATTTTATTGGTTTTCATAATTCTGATTAGAATTATGTTTTCAACCAAAGTTTCTCTTGCGGCTAAAATATTTGTTTGAAGTTATTGTTAAATTTTAATAATTTTTTTAAAATCGTCCGTACTTAATGGTATGTCGATGTAATATTGCGTAACAATAAGACAGATATCATTTGCAGGGAGAGTTCTGTCATATGAAACTGAATTATCGGCAGGTGTTTGTCAGAATACTGCTGTTTTGTAGCTGAAGCTTTTCACGGGCTGACCGGGTGAAGATTTCTGAAAACGTGTTGTGGACACCTTATGCCTAATCAGTGTGATTAACGATTACGAAGTTGGTTTAGTGTTCCGTGCAAGGCAAAGGTTAGGACACTGGTTTTCTCTCGGAACCAAGTAACTAATG
>JAAAKL020005395.1:0-19379 GCA_010016065.2 Carybdea cf. marsupialis auct. non (Linnaeus, 1758)
ATATATGGCTACCAGCACTAACAGAGAAAACACAACAAACACAAAATCAACATCGCGCCACTTCTCAACCAAGTTCCATACCCACTTCCTCGTAAGTCCGCAACTAATCAGCATAAAACAGCGAAGCAGTTCAGAACCCAACAGCCTGAAGATGGGAGATGTAACTCTCGAAACGTAGCTGAGAAAAAGACTACGAGTCAAGACATGATAAACTTCTACCTAAAATTTCCTGCAATCTTCATTAAAATTTTACTGTGCTGTACAAATAAAGTCCTTGTTTAACTTCTGTGCGGGCCTCCTTATAATTCCGAATATATCATCGACCACTAGGTCAAATATTTTGAAAATTTGTGACTCAAATGTATTCAGAAGAAGTTTGAAAAATATACTGAAAGTTTTCTATTAATAAAGCTAATATTACCTTGCCAATAATTATCTAGACAATGGATTTTTGAACAGTTTTTTGGTACTGATAACTTAGTTAAGGAATCATTGTTGATGTTACCAACATTGACCGTCATTGTAACTTTTGTTGATGTTATCATCATTGGCCGTCATTGTAATAATTGTTGATGTTATCATATTTGATTGTCATTGTTATTGTTTTAGATATGAAAATTCCCATATAGTTTTTGCTTTAAATATTGATGCAGAAAGATTGCTGTAAATATTTGGTATTGTAAACGTTCTTCATGACTATGTGGTATGGTAAATGTTGGTCGAATTATTGGGTCAAACTATGTCATTAGATTTTACATTTACGGCCAGATACAGAAACTGGATATGTGATAGCTTAGTAACTTTGACCCAAAGGAAGTCTTAGATAAAAAGTCTCTAACCTATGAGTTAAAAATAAATGTAAAAATAGTAATTAGGAAAAGATTATCTCACCTGTTTGCGGAGAGTATTCCAATTATGACGGTAGCACTCAGAATTGGACACAACTTTCATCCTTGCTTGCTGCAACTGATAATGCATACCTCCAGGATGCCTTATCTTACCCCATCCTGAAAAATGATGGAAACATAATGTGATCACAATCATTTGACTTTCGTAGAACATAAATATTGTTGCAGCAGAAATCTTTGGTACACAAAAAGATATGTAAATCTAAAACAAGTAACTCTACTGAACTGGCGTTCACGTAAGCTATTTGTTATTTATTATTGATGTATGTCTATGCCATGATCAGAGTTGACGACTTTGATTTCAGTCAAAATATAGGCTCAAGTCACAATAAATTTATATATCTTGAATTTGGCAAATCTTCACTGTGACAACGGTAAAAATTTCTAATGAGGCTTCAGTCTAATGAATCCATGTTATGAAACTGAAAACTTCATTTTATAGATCAAATGAACCAAATAAATGAATGTGTCCTGCTGTGTTGCACCTTCGTACACGCTAGGCAGATTGGCGCATGCGTTAGAACGGGTAGTGAGTGAGTAGAACGGCTTGTTTTGTTATTTCCTACTCCTTACATCAACATGAAATATGTTTTACAGAAGGATTTTCTTGGGTAGCTCTTCAGAGAAAAGTTCAGACAAGAATTTTTGATGTGTCCACAAATAAAGAAATTATTTTCCGATGCTTATCTTTCCCGATGATACTTCCCGGCATTTAAAGCAAGATATCAATGCCATAGCACGTGATATAGAAGCAGGGCTGTAGCCCGAGAGGGGGCACAGAGGCAATCCCCATTATAAATATTTTTGCTTCCCAATAGTAAATTGGTATTAAATAATGTGCCCCAGTTTCAATGAGTGAAATTTAATACAAATTGGATCAATACATGGTTGTGCATATACCGACGTGCCCACAAAGCTGTAGAAAATTTAGCTTATTTCCTAAGATTTTGTCCCCTGGATTGTCTGGCTATGGCCGCAATTTAAAGTCAACGTTTTAAGTTAAATTCCGCCCTTGGGGTGCATTTTATCATGAACTGGGGGCAGAATGGTTAATATACAGCGACGGATGATGATAAATGAGACCAAAATGTCACCCTGCTAACTCAATGGGAGGTACCACCCTTGCTGCCTTTGCTAACTTACTAACTATTCGTACCTACTTCCCTGTCTTCCTTTCTTCAGCTTAACATCTTCAGTATTTACCGAAATTTAAAACTGAAGTAAAGATCAAGTCTATACCAATGTCTACTATCACACGTGTTAAATCACACTTAGATTTATGGATGAAATCTCCCGTAATTATACAGATTCCTCATATTTGGATTGATTCATTGATCTGATTCATTAGTGAATCCTTGTGTGTGACTTGAGCTATTAACTTACTCTTCCACGGCTTACATTTGAGGCAAAAGTCAAGAGAGCAGTACGAGTCCAACTTGTGAGTCAAGCAGATTAGTTCTGATGACAACTTTCATAACGAATGAAATATCAAAGTCACAGTGGAAACCGAATTCACAGTCACTGTGACTACCTCGCGTACCAAAGGAATACAAGGTAAGAATATTTTGTTTTCATCATATATTGACATTGTTCAGTTATCCTCGCTGGCAATAATATATTTCAAGAGGCTAAATCATTCTATCCATGAGTTAAACTACACTCGCAGATCCACAACATGAATTTTGTGCTGCAGTAACTCGCCTGGTGATTTGACCACTTAATCTGCAGAAGCAAATACAAATGTATCTCTTCCGTGCGATTATATTCTCGAACTATGCCCTGACCGTACGCATAAAATGTCCCAGCCTGTTACAATGTGATTAAACCTTCGGTCATTTACTGTACACCACAGCTTCAAACTGGGTCCAGCTGGACCCAAAATGGAGCCCGTGCGTTTAGTTCCCTGTGTCATTAGAGTGTCATAACCTGTTTATAGAACTAGGGTTTTACAACTGCAAAAATAAAATTTTGAGAGTCTCTATAAAGTTTTGAAGGCCTTGGTTTATGTGTTAAGATATTTAGCGGCTTACGTCAAAGAAGGCATGAGGAAGTTATGTTAAAATTGAATCATGCAGGTTATTAATCGTATGGTAATGGCAGCCACTACATTCCTAACGTAGACGCTAGTTAGTAATATGAATTGAATAATACGATGTAAAATCATTACGAGGCTGTAGTAACGATAGATGTTTACTAATTGCTTAGACATTAAGTGTAGAAGTCACAGAGAAAACCAAGCAGTGACAATCACCAATGAAAAACATTTAAAAGAGGTGCTACTGGAGTGCACTGAAACCGAGGAGTTGGTGTCACATCATAAATCTGTTTTTAGTAAGAAATAATGAAAGATAGGGAAAACTTTTTCTATCAGTCAAATCATAGAATTTACACAAAGCACACGGAACCAATCACCTAGAACGTTGAGACTTATTGGCATTAGAAACAGTGTGCTAATAATCATCGAAGACTTCGGTTATGTTGCACACTATAAATGCCATTTTTAAATTGATTAACTTTCTTCAAAATTTGAACAAGTGTTCAGGCCCTATTATCACTTCAGATAAATTGAAAAAAGTAATAGCAAGCATAATATCGTTATTCTATCCAACAAAGCCTGGCAAATGTATTTATTATTTTTATTCGTCAGCATAGTATCTTCCCCCGCCCAGGATGGAGAGGGGATGCTGGTCAGTAGGCCCACAGTAAACATCTTTCCTGATATGACATTAAAAACTTTACATCTCTTTTTTTAACAACTTTTGCATTGTAACTCGGTCGCAAGTGGGCATCATCGAGATATGAAAAGTTTGAACGAATTGCTCCAGAGATGAGTTGATTAGTTGCCAGTACAAAGAACAATCGGCTATGACTTAAATCGAGCAAAATGAGAACGTGCTACTAAACCATCTCAAATTTATTATTTCTTGCTGCAGAGAACCTCAAAAAAGTTGTAATCATCATCATCATCATCAATCGGGCGCACCCGAATTCATGACCAGCATTTTGCACGAGTCTCTGTTCGTCATGGATGTCTGAGGATCGGGTATTTGAAGACCTGTGTCTTTCTGGAGCAGCGTAGTCGAGTGTAGGTTGGCCGACATTTCTGCAACCATGACGCGGTTTCCAAAGCACCGTGAGCTCTGCAAGTTTTAATACTGTCGCTAAATCATGTAATCTTCAGTACGCCATGGTTAAGAGCCGTACAACGTGGTATTGAAAAGTTATGTTGTATCAATTAAAGATGTTTAAAGCTTAAAGGTTAATTTGTAACAGTTGAGATTTCTTTACTAGAGCATGTTTAGTTCGGATAGAAAATAGGAACTCATTCAAATCGACAAGCGTAAACTGCACTAGCCCAACGAATTCCATATTAAAGTGTCAGAGATGGATTTATAATGCTATGGAGCATTAGTAAAATAAGCGAAGAACTTTGCATTTGCAGACCTCGATCACTCTAAGCTTGAGGCTGTATATCACTGTAATTTGTCCTAATTATTTTCCCTCCCGTCCTTCAAAAAAAAGAAGATAAATTACATTATGGTTCCTAAAAAGTATGCTGTGACAAAAAACTAGAATGAAAGCGTCTTGTCACAAAAAAGTCTTTCACAAAAACTTTTTAAGGATGCTATACATTTTACACTACATGAGCGATGGAGTCACTATCTTACCTGTAATGTAGCATGTTGTGCCGACTGGTACTTGTGCACCTTGACGTGGAAGGCAAGCTGGCATCTTATATTTATCAAATTTTACAGGACGTTCCAATTTTAAAAGTGCAATATCAGAATCCAGAGTTTGTTTGTTGTAACGTGGGTGTCTTATTACCTTCCTTACTCTTATTGTCACCTCAGACTGTTCCCTTTGCTTCCAATTGTTCTCTCCGAGCCTTGTAAGAAACACACAAAAGAATTCAAAACAAGTCAATAATTTTGAAAGCAATAATACTTCTTAATAAGCAGAAATCTATTTTGAGCTAAATTCATTAAATATCATTTACTGTTGTTTATATAATAAAATACTCCGTGATCTTACATTAGTAACATCCGATTAATTGAAGGCCAATCCTAACTGTGTATTCGAAGCTGCAATAGGCCTTCTTTATGACCATCAGATACCTTTAACATAAATACAATTGCTGCAGGTTGAGCTTTTAAACATCTGTAATTAATTTTAATGTGGAAGCATTTTAAGCAATCCTGACATTAATTGCTAGCTGTACAATACAATTGCTGCAGGTTGAGCTTTTAAACATCTGTAATTAATTTTAATGTGGAAGCATCTTAAGCAATCCTGACATTGATTGCTGGCTGTACTGAACTTTTATCATAATAAGAGTATAGTATCATTTTTAATGTTTCTTACATTTAATCAGACACTCTGTAACAGGGTGGAAGAAAACTGGAAACTTCGAGGGAACACAGAAAATAAGGGCAAAATTTCCTTTGAGGTACTTAATTTGATTTGTTGCATAACTAAGTGTATTGTACCCACAATGACATAAAAATTCAGGGAGTTCTTACTGGTTCCGCTCCTTAGTTTTAGTAGTACGAATATTGATTTAGAACACCGAAAAGGTAAGTTCATCAATCTCAAACAGTGTGCTTCTATACAAGAAGGAACAATATCATAAGACAGAGACGCGAAGCAGAAATACAACGCATAAATAAAAACCCAACAGGTCTGGAACACAACAAAAATATCCTCTTTTTGAAAATGATTAAAACGGATTAATTCAGCCCATGTTATGTTCTCCAATAAGATTATGAATTAGTATGACCATATGTGAAAATTGAGGTGAATTCTTCCAAAAAGAGTATCACGTGATATCAATCGCTCACTTTACTCCATTACATGAAAGGAAGCTTTGATTGTTGGTCAAATAGTTTGCCTATAACTTTGCTGGCACCACCCGTATATGAACGAATATCCTCACTTTTGCGTAAAAAGTACCATTTTCCGTTTACGGTTTTTCACGCCAATATTGATCCATAGCCTTCTCCAGAATATTGTCAGCATGATGGAGAAGGGGGCCATTCTCCTCAATAACCATTTCGTTTAACGCATGTTTTTCGAAGGGTTGCCGTGAGATTATGAAATGGTTCTCGTAGCTTGACACGAGGCTTTGGACAAGACTTTCAACAGAAACTTTTACCTACGCTGTGCAAATGCAATTGACTATGATGCGTACATGTTTGAAATGGGCAAACATGTCTTTCCCTAAAATTTGCTGAATCAGTTTCTTATTGTCCAATTTGGAAAGGTCAAATTTGGACAAGTTAACGAAATGTAAGTCGAGAAGAGAAAGAAATTCACGGTAACATTTGGAAAGGGCATTGTCTCCGAGAATCATCATCGTATCAGTTACAGCTAGAGCTGCAGCAACGAATTTCATTGATTCCACACTAACTGCTCCTTTTTCACTAATGCTGCATAGCAACAATTTCAAATCACAAAGCATTCTACAGTTCTCGATCATCTTTTTGTTGTTTTCATCAAAAACCTCATTTGACAGATCAAGGTGCAGCCTCCATACGAGTAAAGATAAACGTTCCTTGACAAGTTTTACACCATCCATGATCTCGAGCTGGTTGTTGACGGAATGAAGCCACGTTTGCCGCAACATACCTGTGTTCATGTGATCTATTTTTGTTTGCAAATTTGTCAATCACAGATTTTACGCAATCATATCTCTCAAACGGGAGCATGTTCCAAACAAATTATAGATATCAGCACATCCGGAAAGACTTAAAGTGAGCACCCAGGGATTGATTTTTCTTTACGTTTCTCAGCCTCTTAAGTCTCTCCGTCTTTAGCATTAGAGCTTTCCTCTTTGGAAACAGAAACATCACACAATGACTGACGGACAGCCGTATAATCATTCCGTATGTTTATAAAGACAAACCGAATGCTGTTTGCTAATTGAAAGTTTGTGAACCTTTTCATCTCAACATTTTTTAATTCTTACCTCAGTTGAAAGTAGTGTAGATTTTCTTGCAAATAGTTTGTATCTCAACCAGCCAAGGAAAGCTCTCATCCTCCCGTATGTGAGTTTCTACAACACTGTCTCTATGTATGGGGTCCTACGTGCAAAAAAACTGATCTCGTAGCTGCAATTGTTCTCGAAGGTGGCCTGGAACATCAATATGGAAGTATTGGCTATCGAAACTACCACCTTCCACTTGAGTGCCTTGAATTTCCCAAGTGTTGAGATCATCGACGATACTTTGGGCTGTCCAAGGTACATGACAGCTGATATCTATGGTGAATTTGGTACGACGGTAACAACAGATGTAAATTGCTTTGTTCTAAGGCAGTTAGTCCCCTTGTCATCTTGAACGCTCAAAGGGGCTTTAAGTATTGTTTGCTCGAGTCTGGAAGGGAAGAAATTTTTCACACGCAAAGAAATTTGATGTGAAACAAAAGGCACATAATCTGAGAAAAAACTCCTCATTATGGTTTGTGTCCCCTAAATCGACTCCATTCAAGGTTGCTTTAAAGACGTCTTGCTCATAATTTCTCTTAGACGTACCTTCATGATGACCTACATAGCACAGCCTTACTATCCCCATGCCGATGAATTGAATCCTGGTTTCTCTCCTAAAATTGAACTTCTGCGACTCCTCCCATCCCTGAACATCACTTGCGTGAATTTCATTTTCGAGGTGACGTTTAATGTGGGCTTTCATACGTCGGAACTTTTGTGTCAGGATATTGGTGGATTTGTACGTTTCATCATTCACTAAATCGTAACTGAAACGTTAAGGCGTATACGAACCTCCTTGTGATGGATACAGAAGGCAAATATTGCAAGCAAATACCTGTTCTTCCACGATGTACGAGCAGTAGACGAAGGAATCGCATATCTCTTCAACTGCCTTGCACTGTCGATAATTTCTCATCGATGCCATTATCCAATTTTTCACTCGTTTCGTCTGTCAATCCCGATGATGAAGATTTATTATTAGGTATCCTAAGGTTCAGTTTTTGCATCTCCTCCAATCCTGAATCAAGTTTCTAACCATTCTCTTCTACCACTGAACGCATGTCTCCGTCGCAAAATGACCCTAGATTTTTATTTAAAGATCCTTGATGTAAACTTGCAATGCTGATATCACTAGTTCACGCTGCAAAAAAACCGAGAAGATTGACATTTTCGCTCCTATCGCCGAACTTGTTTTTCTTCCGTTCGGTTTCCGTAAACAATTCGTTTTGTAAAGGAAATAGTTTGCTGCCCCTTGACCCTTTTCGTTTGCTTGTGTATTTTGGTACAATGTTCGGATGCACTTTCGTCCTGCATTTGCTTCTCGCAATAATAACATATAGATCTCTTCGTTTAGCTTGGATACATGGTGTACATCACAGTGATCAACCAAAACAAATAGAGTAGCTACACTACGCATCATGGATCAGCACCACACACTAACTTTACAAACACTGAGTCTGTAACAAGCTTTGGTGTTTGAATGGCATTTGCACATCAGGTTGCCAAGGTAATTGGTATTTGGTAATTACCAATGGGATGTACACCAAGCCACTGAATGCATTTCAGTTCGTAATTTTAATACGCAATGTGTGTTGAATGAATTTTGCTGTAGGGACTTTGACATGCGGCATTAGGTGACAAGATAATTGTTGACGCCCTGTGACGGAATGTCTGTCTGGGCTTGAATAGATCTAGAATGAGCAAGCATTGGATGTCGTTGGCAGAGATCATTTTCATCCTGTCACTTACGGTTGGGGATCGCTTTTGACAATTAATCAAATCAAACAGAATGATCGTTTGTTGTACAATTTATACTACATGAATGCTAAAAGATCTGGCAACATATTTACATATTCACAGCCATATTTCAATCTCAATTCTTTGATTTATGACTTATACGGCTTGAGGTCGCTCTTCGCTTGACTTGAGCTCGCTTCGAGGGAACGACGTACTCGCGTTCCCTGGTTTTCTGGCACCCTGTAAAGTTTGTAAGTTTACCATTCTATCGAAGGTTCATTTACAATAAAAAAATGCGGCTACATCTATCGAAGAGACTTGACATCAAATTAATCTACATTTTTAGTGGTTCTTATTTTTATGCAAACACGTAATAAGGCTCAACAAGCATGTGACAGTGTGATCTGATCTATTTTCTAAGGAAGATTATCGACGTCTCAATGCTGATATTTCCCCTTAATTTTGACCTCTGAGACCTATGTACCAATGCATGCATGTAAGTACATAGGTCTCAGAAACATATTCACTTCATTTGAATTTTTGGTGTATCACAGTGGACATCAACAGAGTCTATCTCTTTAGGATTTCTATTGATTTCCATTACTTAACTTTACCAAAGAGAATATACCAAGAAAAAATCCAAGTTAATAGCATATGTCATATACAATTCTGCTAAAGAATCTTAAATTAGCATTTTGATATAAACAAGTAAAAACAAATGCTTTTAAAATAATACATTTTTCTTAGAGCACAATATGTCCTATTATTGTAAGAAAAATAAAGAGATTGGTCTAGTAACATGGTAGTACTTACTTCACAGAAAAAAAACTTGGACTGTGTTCCCTTCCGTATACACAATGAGCAGCTGTGACAACCCACATAGAGCTGACCAATGTGCCCCCACAGCTAGGCATTCTACTGTATTGCATTAACACCTGCCAAGGCCAAGCACCATGTGGGGCATTTTCACCAGCAATGACACGAGAAGATGGGACAGTGGTTACGCCGCATTTTCCATTACCTGTTCCTGTGCCTGTGCCTGTATATATACCGTAAAAACAACACGCACAACCATTTATTACAATGTGACGACTTTGAACACAATAGTTTGCACGTTTCCCCCGTCTGAAAGTACAAGTGCCGGAAATTCTTTATTATTTCTTCTTTTGACTGCGTAATAGTTGCTGTACTTTTTTTGGGTTCCAAAAATTTCCGACATACCACCAATTCTTTTTTGTCTAAATCTTTACGGGATTCAATGTACTAATTGAACAAGTTACCTTTATACTATAAACTTATAAAAATTGAGGTTATTTTTAAAGTAATGGAACAAAAGTTAATGTCTGTTTGTTGAGGATCAGGGGCTCTTTTGGCAACTATAAGAATTGGAGACTCTACGAATACTAAAGTCTGCAATAATGATTGGAGGAGAATACGACCCAGGTGTCTTTGTTGAAATATTATGAGCAACTCTAGCAGGTTTTATAAGGTTTAAAACAAAAGATGTTTCCAAATGTTGCTCTTTTGAAGGATTGTAGAGAGAAAACGTAGCAAATTTGACAACGATGGCCTCAAAAGAATGGAAATTTAATCCTAAACAAAAACGAAGTATGTTAAAACTTTTGGTATTTTTTTTTCAAGAGTTGGGAGGGGGAGGGGGTGGTAGTAAGACAGAACGTCCTTTGCTCTAAAATGTAAATATGATTTATTTAACTTTGCTCATTTCAATAATCTATAAAAGGCTGACAAAATTGTTTGTACAGATTTTTTCGTCTCACCATCATTAGAGCACAAAATCGTCAGAATAAAACACGTAAAGAAAGGAACGAAATAAATAATCGCCTTTGTTTCAAAGCAACCCATCAGAATTTGGACATGAGGATCGAAGTTGTTTTGACAAATCAGTGTGACACTGAAGCGTTTATGCGTATACATTTTCACAGATTCTGTTGCAGTCCAACTTCACATTGTTTGGAAGTCTTTTAGTTTTGAAACCAAAAGTTTTTGCTTGGTGAATACAAACAAGAACGTGCTACTTAATTTGTCAAGAAACCTGAAAGTTGTGCGGCCAACATAGGCAGGCACACACTGATAAAAAAGATGGTATAAATATATGTATGACGTCTGAAAAAGTGCGTGTATTGTGTAAATACAGGAGAGTTTATTTACGCATAAAATCATCACAAATGAGGAACCAGCATTTCACAATACAATTCTTATCTTACATTTGTGATACCAAGGTTTCCGAACTCGTTCAACATAGCATAGAAAGTTGATGTGACTTACAGTATTCTGTTTCACAACAAATATTTAGATATCAAATCAACAGATGAAATGTTGTATCATGGAATAATCTGCTTTATATTAATAGTATATATATTGCATATATGGGAACATATAGAACATATAGGAGAAAATGTGTTATAATATAAAATAATAACTAGTCAAATGGGCGGTAGTAACTCCCCTGAAAAAACTTTGGTGGAGAGATACCGGAATACGAACTTGAGTAAGGGAACCACGGACTAAGTCTATACGATTGTATAATATAGGTACAAGCGAGACCAAAGACGCTGGACTCTTTTACTCTGAAGGTAATCGCAACTTCAGGTTTTGAGTTTCTAACGTTTAAAGTGTTGGACAATGATTTAGCAATGCATTGCGTGTGCCATGTATCACAGCTTTCAGTCAACTGTTTCACTGTCTTTTTAACCAAATCTGGTTTCCATTGAATAAGATAATTAAACAGAAGTAATACCGCTACTCTTGTTTACTCCGCAAAAAATGAAATTTTTAAATAGTAATAAAACGTTACTTACCGGAGCATCTATTGCAGGTTTTCAAACAGTACTTTTTAACATAATCATTTGAGTTGCAGTACGATTTCCAGCCTGGACACTTATTATCTTTATCTGCACAATTCTCTGCTAAGAATCAAACATAAGCAAGGAAATTTGCTACAATACATTCCGATTTTTAGCATCAATAGCAAATTGTGTGCCTTAAGACATCAAAGTACAGTAGGCATTTTAGGGAACCTTACTATTTTTCTCTCTTGTCTATATAAACAAAAGATAAAGTCAGTGAGCCGAGGCTCCATCTGCAGTTGCTTTCTTGGAAACAATGTCAACGGCTCTTGATCTTTCAGATCCAGCTACAGGTGAAATAATGTCACCAGAACTATTTATAAATCATGCGGTACGAGTCTTAATTTATTACGTAAAATTGCAAACGGCAACAGTACTTTTGTAAATATTTCCTTAATACTCAGTTATTTCTCAAACTTTTAAATGATACAATTATAGACAATTAGAAAATGTTTATCCAATCTTCTATGCAAATTTTGTGGTAAAGATGTCCTAAATCACTAACATTACTAAGATTTATATTGATAAAACAATGTTGACATCTTTCTGAGAATAAAAATCAATGAAAAAGGAACTCGAGTAATAAATTTGCCAGCTTAAACTCAATCTATATCCATCTGAATGTATTACGCACCCGTCCAACTCTAAAAGGCAAAAAAATACTTATTGTCCTCTCTTACTTTGCTCGCTCGGACACCTCATTCAGTGAAAATTGACATTTTTAGGAACTCAAAAAATTTCCGAGGGTTAGGATAAGGAACTTATACTGAAGGTGACTTCTCTCTATAAAAGTGGCACTTAAAACGATTCTGAATATCTTGGCTTTTATTTATTACTTAAACATGCTTCAAGGTTTTGTAAACTGAGAACTAACACCAAAACTCGGCATTTCATATGTCAGATATGAGCAGACTGACAATATTATGAAGGAATCAAGTTTAAAAAGCTGAGTAGGAAATAATAAATATTTACTCAAGGTTTGCAAAGTATCCGTAAATGAGAAATTGACTGTTTCTCTTTTTGCCAAAAAATTGGAAACTGTTGAAGGGATCTTTTTATCTGAAGAGGAAAATTCCGAGGTACAGGGTTGGTGTCGAGTAATAGCACTCCTGAGTATAGATAAAAAGATGATAAATAAAGCAAGCAATCATCTTCACAAGTAATAGGCACATCGATGAAAGCATACAGAAAGCTAGAATTGAACAATACCGGTTTGTGTGGAACATTTTCATTGCGTAGTCCATTTAAAAATGAAGTGCAAAGAAACAGATCAGATATTTCAGTAATGTAGCATCATCTTGCAAAAGATATGAATCTGTGTCCTATGCTATGATAGGAGAAGTGATGGAATTTTTGCAGTTCGCCAACGAAATACGCAAAGTAATTGTAAAATATTACAACAAATTTCATAAATATGATTAAATTAAGGTACATTCACGACAAACTGGAAGAAACTATAATAAGGAATTGCAGCAAGGTGCATTATTTCTGTTGTGTTGTTCACTCTTACAATGAATATCAAACTCAACTGAAATAGAAATTCATAAATGCTATTGCAGATATTACCAAAGTATAGAGGATGCTAAAAGAGAACAGGAAAAGCTTAATGAATTAATGCCATGGACAAGGATAACACTAAAGGGACCGAAATCAAGAGCTGCACCTTTTGTATTACAGAAACGAGAAAGAGATAGGCTACAGAATTGCAAGATGTTGATCCCTAACGATTAAGGAAGGAATTATTAAAATCCATATTAAGTGGTACGAAGATGCAAGGGGAAAGGCGTAAAGGAATGGAGAAAATCAAATTAGCAAAGCATAGTTTAAAGGCAGCAAGATTAAGCTGAGCTGAAAATTCAAAGTATGATGCTTGGCCTGGAGTAATGTATGAGGTAGGAGGAACCAGAGTTAAAAGAATTGTACAGATATGTAGTATGTATATCTTGAAATGATTGAAATACTGCAATATATGGTAAGGACTGACAGCTGACATTCCCCATCCCATCAATTTTTAAAGACAGCAAAGCATGGAAAGCTACAATAATCATTATGCTCCGGTACTCGAATGATGACAAGACACATGATAATCATCTAGAGGCTCTAACGTGAGGTGGACAAAGCAGTCAACAGGAAGATGTAGATATGTTGCAAAAGGTTACAAACCCTGTAATGCAACCAATTTTAAGAAAAGGGAGATGCTGTTATACATGAAGTACGATGGCTTGAGGAGGAAAATTTGGACTTTCTAGTGTAATAACTATCTTAGACGGGATGAGAATGTGACTAAATTGATTTTGGAAAGAAAAGAAACAATTGTATGAGATCCAGAAAGATTATGCTTCTGTTAAATTTACCATATGACTGTTGTCGACACTTCAATTCGTGAGGTGGAAATCATCGGATCAAAATAGATCTAATAGGACGGAACACCCAGATATATCCTATCTGCTTCCCCATTGGTATTAAAGGAACGTTAGACATGTTGACATAACCGGGTGCTTTGAATGCTTTTAAACTATTGAGAGGAGAGGTTACAACGAAGAAATGGAAGGAAATACTAACAATAGAAAAAGATAAGTTTAGCTAATGAGTTTCATAAAGAAAGTCAGCTTATTAGAGAAAGAAAAAAAATAGAATGACTAGAGATGAAGGATGGAATGTTTATTGAAAGGTTGCTGTTCTCGGTTTTTAAAACTGCAGAACGTCTGAACCTTGTGTTATTGAGTTTACAACAGAAATGCATCATCTTCTAAGAGCTAACAGCACCGTATATATCACATACTGAGATACCACAAAAAAGATTCCGAATGCAACCAACCAAATATTCATATTCATATATTTATATTGGTATATATATTTGTTTCGACTTTGCAATCATAACATATTTTGGTGTATTGCCAAATTACCTTACTTTCGTTACTTTTTGGGATTTTAATGTTTCTATTCTTTCTATTAATATTCCTTTAAAAGTGGTATCTGCCCAAAAGACTCCAACAAATAGACAAGAAAGAATTATTGGTCGTTTGGTTGAATACAGGTAATGGCTATTGAAGTTTAAAAAGACGTGATTGTTACACCATATCTAATGTTATCTGTATGTAGTACTCTAATAAGCCCTGAATAACAAGCTTCTACATGGAGGGGGTCGTCACAGCACTATATGATAAAGACAAAGGGTCCCAAATTATGGTATTTGGATTCCTGCTAATGCCTTTTTGATGGATTTGAATCCTCTAAGAAGCTGCTTTTGGCTGAAGACAAAAACGTTGTATACTTTTACAAGCAGAATTGTCGAGAATAGATTCCGATCAGAAAAGGGTTCATCAATGAAGGTCTTGTGTCCCATGATTACCTCATCAAACTTGTACTGTCAATTCTATGAACTATTATTCCTTATTGGCTTCGAAAAAAACATAGGCGTATCACGTTGAAGAATATGTAGTAAAGTTTTCATGAATCAATCACAAAATACAAAATAATACAATAATTTAAAGAAGAATTGTTCACTCAATTGCGATTAAATGACTATCGAATAAAGGCTAATCTAAGGGTGTCATAAATGTAATTATACGCATTTCCTGTGTCCATGACCTCCTAGATTACAAGGGAGCCATTGCAATAAGAATTTTTTAAAAAGCACATAAGGATGGTTAACAAAGGATTCTATCATTCCAGTGAAGGTCAGGATGTATCTCTCATAAGGCAAATCCTCCATTCTAGCCGATGAATTGTACTGCCAAATGGATGATATGATTTGAGCTATGGTGGAGAGCCGTAGAGAGGCCGTCCGACGAAAAAGCTGGGAAAAGGTTAAGAAGTATTTATTTGAAAAGCAGGTATTTACTTGCATTAAGGTGATTTTTGTAAAGAAAACAGGTTAATTGTTAATATTTTGCCTACAGGTACTTTTGTTGTTCCATGGTGTCTCTCTTTAGGCTGGTTTGGGGAGGAGATATGAGAAGCAATCCATAGCAACTTTTGAAAGAGGAAGTTTTTTCAAACTTACGTGGAAGAAATCTGAGGGAAAGAAAAAAAGTTTCGAATCCATGGGATCAATTTTTTTATGAGATAACACGAAAGATTTACAGCCTGGGGCATTTAGGCTCCGCTTCTCCTCAGGGCCACCAATCCTAGAGAGAAGAAGTTCACAAAGAAGACATATTCATAGCTTCGTCTTCCAATTTAAAAAGCTTCCATAAAAAGAGAGCAGAAGGCTGCGATTTATCACCCATATGTTTAAAACTCTTGAGGTACCTCAGTGTAGTAGAGTTTAGTGAACAGATAATGACAAGTAACTCGAAAGGGGCAAGAACAAGAACTTTGTACCGATAAATGTCTTGACAAAGCAGATGGCAGAGAAACGTGAATAAGTAGTTATTAAATTTATCAAAAACCCTTGCTTTATTTTCTGTTATTCCTTATGAATTCTTCAATGGTTAAATAATTGTATAATTCTTTGGCTATCCTTTTCTACTGACTTTATTTAACAGCAACGGGCCTTGAAAGTTGCCATCGTGGACAATATGTGAAAGAATAATATTTGTTCTGTTGAGGAACATAAGAGAGCACTTGACATATCAACATATTAGTAAACTTATCGGCTTTAATATAGCAGAACATCAAATACAAAAGCCAGGAAAGAATGTATAGGAATATTAATATCTTTACCTTCAGCATATGTGATACCCAGGAGGGCCAGAAGAGCGGATACCAGGATGGTCTTCATGATCAACTACCAGTACGATATACCTAAGTATTCAGCAGTTTCTTAGCCTTACTATTTATAACTGAATGATATTTTCTGTTCAGGTGTAAACATTTCACACTCTCAATAAATGGAAATATAAAAATAGTGTCGATTTTTTAAAGCAATTAAACATGTAATTGGAAATCAGAGACAGCTGTGCAAACAAAATACTAAAAAGATGGTGCTATGATCTCATACTACTTTGAATATACGACAAAATCTTGCCAATATTTTGAGAAGGCGAGTTTGTTAAACAGGGTTTGTGCTAGATTTGGTTTTTTGGTTAGGGTGTAACACTACATTGAAACTATGCGTTGTTTTTCAAGTGGAGCACTTTGCCAAAGTCAATACTTTGTAATTAAATTTTAATTGTACACATGACCTGAGCATGAAGGATAACGGCCTGTAATACAAAGACTACTGGCATCAGGAAGGGACATTTTGTTCCTGTTTCAGTTTAAAGTTTGCCTTCTTTAAAAAATAATTCACTTTTTGTCAAAGGAAAAGATTTTATAAAATAAACTTTTACTCTATAGCTAAACGCTTTTGCTTTTCCTTTGCTTTTTTTGAGTCATCATATTCCTTGAAGAAATTAGTGATAGGTTTCAGACTTGAGGTCGCATAGGACCTAAATTGTAAACCATAGAACATGCAATCAATAATATTAAACAATTTAATAGATCATAAAGTGGAATTGCTCACTCTGGCTGGGTTATAGGCTACGATCAAAACCGAGTATGCTACCAAAAAATAATCACTTCTAACAGCCATGATTCACAGGGCACACAACCCTCCCTCAACAAGAGATATCAAAAAATGAAGAATGCTAAAATACCCTAAACATTTAATTGAAAAAAATTGCAGCTTTCAAAATAGATGGTCAAATTCTTCTTGAGAAAACACAAACACTGCAATATGCGCTTTTCTATTCTATTTGTTGGTCAGAAAGCTGATGTCGTCAAACATCAAGTGAATCAGCTGAACAGGAAACTGAGCACTGATTTATGACCTGTCTTTATTAGTAAGACACTGACGAGTTCTTTAAGACTCAAGGAGGAAAAGTTCCATATAGCTAGCCAACAACTTGTCGTTTACAATTTAATTTTTTTCTGTGTGATGCAAAGAGCCTTGGTTACACATTTTGCCATTTGCATAAGAGGATCAAGGAATAAAAAATGATACGTCAAAAAAGGAAACTTTGTTTTAGACAACGCTTCGTCTATAACTGACTTCTTCAGGTCCATTTTAAAATACGAGCGTTGCATTGATAAAGCACTAAAAGTTCTTTGGGATCGGCTCTCAAAGAGCACGACAAATTTTCACCTCAAAAAAGACACTTATTGGAACTTGTCAAGCTTTACATCAGACATTCTTATTTTACATTTAACGGCAAAGGATACTATTAAAAATGGGAAATGGGAAATGGGAAATGTAACCACTGAGCCCTATCCTAGCTGATGTTTTTATGAAATCAGCTATGGAAAAATCGATACAAAAAGCTACTAGGAAATAATGCCATTTAGCTGAGATATGGCTATAATATAACAATTTCCGTACCAAGCAGAACAAGTTTAAAGCAAATTTTAGAAGACGTTCGCAGAATATGAAACAGCTATAATTAAATTCGCGTTGCAGGAAAAAGTGGATGGTAACCTAATTTCCCTAGACGTGACATTGATAAGAGAAAACAAGGAAGTGCAAAGGTTTAAAAAGCCTACTAACAAGAATGATTTAGTGTACAACTTTTCCGACCATAGCAAATCTGCGAAGCAGAGGCATTATAATTATTGGTTTCTATTTCCCTGCTTTGAAAATTTGTTCAAAAAAGTATTTACAGCAACAGATGTCTTACATCAGGGAAACATTTCAAAACAAGGGATACCCCCATTATTCATACATAATGCCAAATCAAGAGCCATAAAAATATCAGAAAAGGTTGACTTAGAAAGCAGAACAACAAGTCAAGCAGGTTATTTATTATTCTAAAAGCGTTTATCGATAGTACTATTACATGGATGTTCAGTTGTGGAAACAATCATCATCTTACCAGAATCATCATCGGCAGTAAGAACAACAAAAATATCAGCATTAACAGTGACAACCATAGCAATTTCAATAATGCACTGGTCGTTATGATCATTTTGAAGAAATAAATTACCAGGAGGAAACTGAAAGTCAGAAAATCCAATAGCAGGAATACTGGGGAAGCAGGTGTATACGAGATTTGATGTAGCGGGTGCAACCTAGTATTCATTGTCGAAACTAATCGTGTTTCTCGACGAAAGTGGAAGCATAGGTATGCCATGACTAAGGATGACATGGGGAATACGCTATACAATATTATAGATATAAAAGTAGTCCCGCAAATAGGTTTATTCAAAAAATTTCAGCTCAAAGGACATAAGGGGATGGGAGACTGGCAGTTTCGCCTTATTGATGAAGCCAAAACGGAAAGTGACCTTGGTAATAAAGAAACATTTTGGCAACACAAACTTAAATCGTTAAAATTAAAAGGCCTAAACGAAGGAGACTTGGTACTGGTGTGAGCAATGATCCTATGGCTGAGGGTTGCTATTGCGTGTCTTATCGCGTGGCTAATAGCAAAGAACTGCTACTGTGGTCATTTTGCGCCTCAGCTCGATAGCGAGCCTGCAATGGGTAGCGGATGCAAGCTCAAGGGCCCACTGTTAACCACTTGTTTTTCACCTGTCTTCCTTTTAAGATTTCTTAAGGCTTTCTTTCATATGACATCATGCGGGTTCGTTGCAAGCTTGGTATTTAAGATTTAAACATTGGATTTTTATTATTTTTTAAAATAGGAATTTTTATGTGAATAAGATTTTAGTAATTCAGGCTCCCTCTTCGCCACTGTAGAAGTGAAGGAAATAAAATTTTTCCGAAAGCTTGAAAAGCCCAGCTATTTTATTATTGTATATAGCTTTAAACATTGGTTTTGAACAAAGTCTCTTTAAGTTGTTTATGTAGATTTATAGGCATGCATAATTTTGTAAGATGTTTTCATGCTATACAAGCAGTTGGCAAGCTGGTGTTTTGTAATGGGTATTTTATTTCTGTAGTAGCCATTAGCCAAGTATAAAAGTTGAGGCTCAGTGTAAAGTTGACTTTGAAAAAGCAAT